>JAHTLZ010000780.1:0-21768 GCA_023846285.1 Phrynocephalus versicolor
GGGCTGTCAAGCTCCATGGTGGAGGAGGGGGGCTAGAGGGGCTGGGATCCGGTCTCTGCACGCAGAGACCGGATCTCAGCTCCTTCTCGACTCTGCCCCCGAAGCCAGAAGCCAGAAGACTGGACCAGGAAGGCCAGCAGCAGCACCGGCAGCAGGTAGGAGCGGAGGATTTATCGGGCAGCCAGGCCAGTAACGGAAACAAACAGAACCAAGAAAATTTTCTTGGTTCTGTTCGGTTCGAGACTGGCCCATCTAAATGGTCGTTATTCGTACCGTTACGTAACGGTAACGGTAACGACAAATTGGTCATTTTGTGCCCATCTCTAACCATAGGTATTCACATGATTACCACAACTTAATAGATTTTTGTGTGTGCCTGCAGTTGTCATCTGCTATTGCGTTTTTGAAGGTCCTTGTGTTTTGTGTTGACCTTCTGAGTGTTCTAATTTGCACTTGCTGATGAACACCTGCTGTTAATGGTGGGTCAAAATGATCACCTTTTCAGTCACCCCACAAATGGCTACATGGCCATTTCCTGGTTTGTCCCTTCAATAAATCATGCTGTAGATTAAAGATTTAACAAGTGCTTTGACTCTGAACATGCAGTCCCCCTAACAGGCCTAAACCACTTTTGTGAGTCAGGGAACATACAGGCATGCTGGCTGGAGGATTGTGGAAAGTGTATCATATGTATATATGTTGCAATGCTCATCATCCATCAATGAAACAAAAAGCTTAAATATGTTATGTTAGTATTTAAATATGGCCAGCAGCATAATGTAGTGGTAGGCAAGACATCTTCCCAATGCTGAGAGGAGTTGATCAACTTTTAGATATATATGCACACTTCTATAATCTCATGGTTGTCGTGTTTGTTTCATTTTCTTTTGTTTCCCTTCCTTTTTTTGAAAGAGTATTTTGTTTTATTACTTACAATGTTTGAAATTTTTGTTACAGATGGTCAGAAGGATATAGAAGATGAGCTGACAACTGGCCTTGAACTTGTGGACTCTTGTATTAGATCACTGCAAGAATCAGGAATACTTGATCCACAGGACTATTCAACCAGTGAAAGTATGTTTCTAATAATTTTGTCTTTCTTTGTGCTCTGTCCTTAACTAAAACCCAGTCTTACTCAGAGTGCTTTGTGTTTTTAAGATGAAGGAATACTGGGACATTATGATGTTTGTATTTCATCTTTCATATCAAAAAGCTGGAGATACTAAATGACCAATTGTCTGTGTATGTATACAGTATTTGTGAATAGTGATCTTCAAAGAGTTCTCAAGCCTTTTCAAAACAGAAATGGAAAACAGCATGGGGTGATTTTATGTGCAGCTAACCTTTGGGAAGAATGGATTGAGATGTTTTTAAAACATTAGTATTTTGCAGTCCAGAATTTAGGAATCAGTTTTCAAATTTGCACACCAAGAAGTTTATCCTTCTTTCTGTATCAGAACACCACAGTATGTTTTTGTAGCTCCTGTTTAAAATGGTCAACCAGTGGCCAGACCTGCAACTAGTGTCTGTGCTACCCAGGGCAAACATGGATTCCAAGCACACACACTCATGGGTTGGTGAGAAAGGTGTTAAGTATTAGTTGTGGGAATTATTGTGCCCCAAAACATTCAATATACAAATCCCCCCTTTTTTTAATTTTAGCAGAGGGATCCTATCACAGCACTGGGGGGACATGCCCTGCTTGCCCTCCTCCCCAGTAGAGGCCCAGCCAGTGCCCATAACTAGAGTTTGCCCCTTATGAATATGTCTTGGTATAGCACAGGCATGTCAAAAATCCAGCCCGGGGGCCAAATGCAGCCCAATTTAAAATTTTGAGTGGCCCTCAGCCTCTTCTCCCTGCCAGCTCAGCCTGTCACTCATCCCCGCCCACCGGCCCTTCCCTCCAGTTAATAATCAAGCAGCAACATTTTGAACTCATTAAAGTTTCTGAACATTTTCCAAAGGTAGCCTCACACTGAACGTTATGGTAACCCAGGCAGGCTATAACTAAGGCATATGTCCAGGTGGTCAGATGAGCCATCTGGCATCAATAATCCCACGTTTTGTGTGATTATTGTAGGGTTGACCTGTAGTCTGGATTTAATTGCATACCAGGGTATTGCTCTCACCATAACCTTTTGCTTTAAACTAAAGAGCTCTCTCCCATTCTTTCTGTTTTGAAAATACTTGTCAAAGGGCCTGACCAGTTCTGACTAGCTACAGAGTTGGAGGGGGGGTGTTGAATATATTTGGGGGCCGTGGAGATATGTTTTTGGCTGTTAATTGGAGGGGCTCATGAAGAACTGACATTCTAAGGCAAGAAGGGGCAAAGTGTGGCCTCAGGGTCATTTCTTCAGTCCTCTGGGCCCCTCAATGCACCATGCTGAAAATAATATTTTGGTTTTGAAAACGTAATTTTCTATTCCTGGAATACTCCAATGTTGCTATGAATAGGGGGGAGGTGGAGCCACTGAACCCAAATACGGATGTAGAATTTCAGAAAGCAGAAGGTGCTAGGGTTTTTGTGCACAGAGGGCCTATGCAGCTCATAGGGAGTCATGGAGGACCCTTGACCCTCCAAAGTTGTCTTTCGCTGCTCTTGGAGTTCCATGTCATGATGTCTTGGAAATGCTTAGTTTTCCCCCCCTGTAAATGGAATCTGTCTCCTTACAACAGGGGCCATTCAGGAATTGCCTTCATCCATATAGGAACAGTATCCAGAAAAGAACGTATGCAACTGAAGCATCCCAGTGTTGCTATTCCAATGATTTTTTTAGAATTACAGATGGCTTGGAAGTAACTAAATTGGAACAATCTAGTATCGATATGAATTCAAAGCACTGTAGTGTTATGTTAACACGTGGATCTCTCTTGACATGTCATTAGCACTTTATGTAACCTCTTTAAAGTGAAAAAGAGCAGAAACACTCACCAAATCCTTCCATGAAATCAAATCATCAATTTGTAATGGTTTTGGCAGAAAATAAGAGTTGAATCTTACTCCTGATCTCCACCACCCCCCACCCATGTTCATGAAAAGAAATCCAAGGTTCATAGGCAAGTAATACATTTATTAAGAATAGCAATGTTTATTTATTTGTTTGTTTGTTTATTGCCCTGTTAGGGCATGCACTATTTTGTGTAACAGTGTGCATGCTTTTGCGTTCTGCAGAGTTCTTCATCAGACTGGGTAGTTTAAAAAAAGGGGGGGGGGAGAATGCAGTCTGAGTGAGCCATTCTTCAGTGTTCCAGCTATCAGATTATAACTGGCACTGTCTAATAGGAGGGAGAGAAACGGCTGCCTCTGAAGTCTGAAAAGTGGGAAGAAGAAGGTGGCTTCTAGATTTGCCTCTTGTCTTAGACACGGGTTTCGTAGGCAGCACACAGGAAAAGTACAAAGAAAGAGCACAGTATTTTTTTATCTGCAGTTTGCAGAGAACTCGGGTGAAGGAGGGAAATTGACAGAGGGCAGGAAGGCTGCTGTTCCTTTTGTATTAATGTTGGTATTGAGAATGGCAGACTCCTTCCTGTCAAAATGTGACCTGCCAATGCAGACCAACCAGGCAGCCAGTAAGAACATAGGTGAAACATTTGTTGTTGCTCCTTACCTGGGACCGAAGAAACAGAGGGCTTAGAAACAATGATATGCTACCTTCACATCAATGGGTCACCCATCATTTCCATCTAGCTTGAAGCTTGGAAGCACAGAAGGATAAGTGGGGCATAAGGTTTGGAGCTGAGGTTCATAGAATGTGGTTGTAAATTCTCACAATGCCTAGGTCAGTGTTGGCGAATCCATGGCATGGGTGCCAAAGGTGGCACTCAGAGCCGTTTCTGTGGGCACCTGACATCATCCCTTCACAACCACCTGTATTCAGGTTAAATGGCTGTACAGTATTGGCACTTTGTAAAAAAAATTAGTGGGTTTTGAATTGCAATTTGGGTACTAGGTTGTAGCTTAAGATGCTGCATTGACACTGATAGCAGTTTTTCTGAATGTTCTTGAATTGTTCCCACTCTTGTGTCTGAAGAAGTAGGCTAGTCCAAGAAAGCTCACATTGAAACATATCCGTTTTTAAAGTGCCACAAAGTTTTTATCCTCTTTATTTTTTGTTTCCATTTTCATTTTTCTGGGTTACACCCTTCCTGTTCTCCTAGCTCAGTCGCACTATGGCCTTTTCACTGGATGCTAGTTTGATAACAATCTCTGAGGCCAACATTTACCACTTTTTGCACACTGTATAATGTATACAATGGTTGCAAAAGCTTTTTGCAAGCTTTCTTGCTGCTGTTCTCATAGAAACACAAATGGGGAGCTAAGAGGTTTCTCTTCAACACAGAATGAATACAGGAGAGAAGTCGAAGTCTCCCAACTAAGTCCAAATTTCTTTTCTTCTGCAGCATTATATTGGCTCTTTTCTTCCCTCTATCACCACTCTCCATCCATTATAACAGTTCTAACATCTCATCTGTGCCTTTTCCCCCTTTACTTCTGTATTAAATTTGACATTTCCCTTGGGGTTTTGTTGCCTTGTAGCCATTTGCCTTCACAGTCACTAGAAATAGGTTGAGCTGTTCTGACAGGTAGCAGTTTACATCCAACACTTTACACTGAAGTTTGTATTTAGCTTAATTCAGTTATGAAGTGGTTATAACGAGATATTTAAATGTGCGTGTGAGAGAGAAGCTCTAAGTAAAAATACTTGTTGCCATATTATTAATGGACTTGTTATATTGTGTACATAATTCTGAATGTCTAACTCTAAACTATAGCTTGAAATATAAACAAATACATGAGCAATCTTTCCTATTATTTTGGCTTCTTTGCATATCCTATGTGAGGTTGGTGATTTCCACAAATTAACTTATTTCCATCCACATTATTTCTTTGGTCTTTATGCACTTGGCCGGGCAAATTGGTGGCTGTTAACTTGGAAAAGATATATCCACACGAGGCTGATCGTGCTCCAGATTTGAATGGATTTCCTTGATTTGGTTCAGGATTCCCCCAAAGTAGCACAATCTAAAGTGCTCCAGATTAGTTTGGTATTTGAGGCATCAAAATAGCTATTGGAAACAGACAGATAGTGCATCTCCAGTGTGACTTTGTAAGAAAAACGCAAAGATGGTGTGATGAGGAGTGTGAAATGAGCATCTGATCTTGCTCATGAGCAGCTCTAGCTTCCATTCGGGAGTTGTAGTGCTTTCAGAGAGGGCTTGTGTGATGTCACTGATTTTGTAGAGTAAACTATTTAATGCAGCTCTTTGGTAGAATTAGCTGTTACTAGCAGCTTGAAGATGGAAATGCTGGTGAGAGACTTGAGCTTGTTGATTCTCTCTTGAGGTCAAGTCTGTGCCTCTTCATTTCCCAGTGTTTTGCCTCACTAATTACAGTCATTTAATCCCATCTTCTATTTGTCTTCCTTGTTGATTTTCTTTTTCATTGAGTAGTAGTCTGTTCATTTTGTGTGTGTTTTTAGCAAATCATTTCCTCCCCCTCCAATTACACCATTACCCCTAGTAGTACCTTGGGTTATTATTTGCTTTCTCTGTGTGGTTCATTAAACAAAAACTTTTCTTCATCAGCATAATCTGTCATTGTTGCTCTATTTTTTCCAACTGTGCATTCTTCTGCATTCTGCAGATGCAAGAATAAACAGTACAGGGTCCCCCAGGCTATAGCTTTCAGTCTACTAGCTTTAAGAGGCTTAAACAGGAAACCATAGTTAATATGTTGCCAGGGAATATGGATTACAATGAAGTTTCTCATGCTAGCCAAAAACATTGAGTGCCTTGTTGAGAATGGTAGCCCTGCATGAACAGGGTGTTATTTTTCCCCTTTTGCTGTGCAGTATTTCAACTTTGGCCATCATTGGAGAGGTTGGTTGGTTGGAATTCTGCCTGCTGGGAAAGGATGCCCCCTGAAGCAGCTTGACCTGGTATCCCATTGGGGACTTTTTAGTTAGCAGGTTCTAATTAGAGTCCCTGTTGTGATATCTCCTTGGGCACCAGTTAGGTGGCTTCCTAAACAAATAACACTATTGTACCTCATGTACATGCAGTGAGGGACTACAACAAGGATTCTAGTCAGCAAAAGGATTTTAGCCCCTGAATGTGAGCACTTCAAGTTTTTATGTATGAATATGCCAACACATTCCCTAGTACCAGTACAGATCACAGTGACTGACACCCTGTTATGGAGCTCTGCATGCACAAAAGGGATGACATCAGGACCAGCAAAGTGCTACTGGTTAAAAGCTTCATCTGGTGATTGCAGGATGCACATAGCTTCATTGTAGTGCATATGAGTTGTGTGCATCCTTGTTTTTAGTTGGTAGCAATTAGGGATTTAAGATGGCAGATAACAGAGATGTGTGGAATTATGCATGGTGCAAACCATGACAGGGATGGTTTTATATCCATTGTATTGCTAGAACTCAGATTGTCCAACAAAGATGAATAATAGTAGATATAGCTACGAGTCATGATGGTACTATATTATCACCAAGCTTAGCAAAGACTGCTGGGGAAGATGAGAACAAACATGCTGTTGCACTAATCTTCTGCTGGCCAGTTTCTGGTAGGACTTTGATTGAACACTCTAGACACATAATGCCAGGCTAGATGGGCCAACGCTCTATTCCAGCAGGGTGATTCTTATGTTCTAAAAATGTGTACATACACCGGAAATAGCTTCACATATCAAACCTATTTTATTTCAATGAGTCCTGAATAATCACATGGAGAAGATGAAGAATTCATGGTTTCACATCACAGGCACATGATTGTAGAGAATAAGTGCCCCTCTAAGTGCATAATAAAGGGGGGGGAGCACTGAGTTCCACCTCTTTTAGATGTATGCCTTCAAAGAAGTCCTGGAACCACTGTAGAGGGGAGGGTGGGGGAGAGGAAAATATCCTGTAAAGCTGTGGCTATGATAGCAGATGTCTGGTGTCTTTGAATCTGAATACCTACAATGTGAGACTTCATTAAGCCATTTTATTTAAACCCTCTCTGTTTTCAGCAGTTCCCCAATGCATATGCTACAGAAGCCATCTTTTTTTTTTGTAGACTCCCTAACAAAGCAGATGTTTGGTTCAAAAGCAATTGGCTCCCAGTTTTTGTTATGTTTTTCTTCTACCTGTCACTTCCTCTGAAAGAATTTTAAAGGGTACACAACAAAAGGATCTACATCTGCATTGTCAGATATGTAAAAAGCCGATTCAGTACATGCTTTTCCTTTTTCTAAAATAAAATAAAATGGAAGAACCACCTGTCAAGTGGATGAAAGGGTGAACTGAGATTAAATCAGGCATCTTTTGAGCCTGCAGTCTGTTAATCAATGAAGGTTATTTTGCTCTCATAATCTACCAAAGGTTTCAGGATAACCTCATGCTATTGGCCTTGACAGACCGCTCCATATCGATCACCTAACATACACAAGGCTCTTGTGGATGGCATATGGAATATGTCTGATGCATTAGTTTGCTTTCATGTAGTAAACACCTATACTGTATTTTTAAATATTTCTATGGCCCTTAATTTGTTTACAGAAAAGAGTGATGCCTTTTTCTACCTACCTTTCCCAGGTGGTTAGAGTAGGAATGGACAACACATGGCCTCTGAGCTATACAGTAGGACTCCAGTATCCACTGAGGATTGGTTCCAGGGCTTCCCGTGGATAATGAAAACCGTGGATAAGAGAGAATGCCCCAAATCCCCAGAAATGCTGTTTTGTGACAGTAGCTTGTTTTACAGCTGCTGTTTTGTCACAGTAATTTGCTTTAGAATTGCTGTTTGTGGCAATAGCTTGCTTTATGGCTGCTGTGTTATGACAGTACCTTTCTTTACAGCTGCTGTTTGTGATAGTACCTTGCTTGGTGGATGCTGAATTATTTATTTAACTTTTCCATCTGCCAACCATGGATAACTGAATCAGTGGATAATGAATCAGTGCCTACCAGGGTCCTACTGTATTCATCTTCCAGGGCCATTTTTATAGGCCCCTAGTACTACTGATGACCTAGCACTCCAACGGCAAACATTTCCTCATTTTAAAAAAAGTTTAAAAAGCTACTTTGTGCCCTCTGAAGGTCTGGGGGACCATTTCACCATGTTTTATTGGAGTTGCCCACTGTGGTGTGTCCCTTTTCTTTTTTGGCACAAGTGGGCAATTTAATTTTAAAAGACTTTTTTTAAAAAAAATTAAACCATTATAGCAATGGTTACAATATACTCAAACTTTTTAAAAAAACCAATAAAACAAATTGCATATGTGAATTACCCTCTTTGGCCATCACTACCCCCAGCCCTACTCCTATGGGAGCAGAGTTTGTGTGCAGCCAGCAGTCCGAAAAATCACCCTTGTCCCCAGTTAGATTATCCACATACCTGGTTTGCATGGATGGGAAGAAGGAAGTTCACACAAGTTTAAAGACGCCAGTAACATGATAGGAAAGAACAAGTCACTTATAAAAATGGGCATGAATCTCTGGTTTAGTGGTTCATAATGGTTCGTTTCTCAGATGTACAACCAAAAAAGAAAGAAGAAAAGAAAAGAAAAGAAAAGAAAAGAAAAAAGAAAATTAGGGGAAAACTTATTGCTCCTTAATTAAAGCAATTCTGCGGATGGCCAGAGGCATTTTACACCCGCCTCCTGTTTTCAGGGCAAAATATATACACTGTAGAATGTTCTACTTCAAATGTGCTGTCTAATGTATCTAAATTCTATGTGGTGGCAATTATAATTTGTGCTCAGAAGGTTTGAACAATTGCTCAAGCACCTACAATTTATTCCCCCTCCCTTGTTCTTTCTTGTTTTGCTATAGTTGGTACTATAGTATTTTGGATTTGATCATTGACTGCAATAAAGTATTAATTCATTCAGATGAATGGGTATTTTGCAGGCGCCCTAGCATCCTTCCCCCGCCTTGTTTGGAGGACACCATCTCAGAGGCAGAGCCCTGGGCTAATCTGTCCCGCCTCCTGCTCTGAGTGGGTGTCCACTGGAGGAGATGGAGGAAGGAAGCTGGAGTGCCCACAGAAGACCAGAGTGTCCAAAGAATGAACCATTATGAACCACTGAACCAGCAGTTCGTGACCATCTCTGCTTGGTGTGTCTGGACTTGTTGCAGTGAAAGTGGCTGAATGAAGAATGGAGACATACTTTGTGTTTATTTTGCTATCCAGATAAAGATACTATCTTTTCTCCAGTTCGTTTCTTTCACAGCAAAACAGAGAACTCTTTCTCTTGGTTTATATCTGAAAGGGATGAGAACCACAGAAGTGAATGCAGTCTCTGTTCAGATAAGATGGTAAACAGTTAATGGAACAAAGTGCATCATAGCATATGCCTGTTGTCTTATTAATTTTATAGTTTCATATTATATTTCATATTATATTTCATATAACTGAAACAATCCACTGAGCTATGGATGATCTAGTATCCCCTGGCATGAATTAAACCTTGTTCATTTTCTCAAAGCTGCTTGTTAACCTAATTCATACTGTGTATTTGTGGAGCTGTCTGTCAATAAAACCACTTTGAATAATCTGCTCTCTCATGGCACCATGAATTTTTAAGCTCATTTTATTTATTAAGTTATTGCTGGTTTGTTATTTCTTATTCTGATCAAATTTAATGATAAATTTCCATTAAAAAGATGGGAATGATAAATTTAAAAGCTTTTGAAAAAAAATGTCTTTAGATATGTGCTGTGACAATTCCATCAGTTACCAAAAGTTCTGTGTGCTTGTTGCTAGCTGTTAAATTGTTGTTTACAGAATCTCATGTTGTCTTGTGATATTTACCACTATGCCTGTTAAATTTATTTTTTTCTGTATCAGAAATGGTTATTTCACTTTCAACCCAAGTCAACCTGCATGATATCCAAAATGAGGCATTCTATTTTAGCATGTGAGTCGGAAAACACAACCAGTGCCTCTTTGCCCGTATAAGCACAAAACTAATACTTTAAATAAGCAATACTTTTTCATTCTTTCATGATATTCAAAATCTGCTGCCTGCAACAGGCTCCTCTTCCTGTCAGATGTCAGGACTGGAACAGAATTATGTGCGCTCCATTGCCCACTGCTTTCAGCCACCAGCTTGTCATAGGATCTTACATAATGTTGGAAAATTGCCTTCCAAAGGAAAACAATATGTTTTAATATAGTTTTGAAACTCATGCCCCTTTCTGGCAAACTTAAAACATTCCATGCCTCCCATGACTTCCTCCAATCATTTTTCATGATTCATAACTACTAAAACAAATCAACCTTTTTATTATAGGACAGTATACAGTGATAGCTTGGTTTAAGTAATTAATTCATTCTCCAGACCGTTTTGTATTGCAAAAAATCATAAACCGAAATGCAGTTTCCCATAGGAATGACCTGAAAACCAAGTAATCCATTCCGGAGGTCAGAAAAAAAAGACAAACCAGGGCATTCCATTTAAAATGTTCTTAAACTGAGGCATCCCCATTCTTTTTGTCATGAAAACATCACACATCAACTTTTAATGCCTTACGAAAAAATGTAAATGGGGCATTCTATTGAAAAAAATTCTTAAACTGAGGTGCATTTATTTTGATCCTTCTGGTTCTGGTTCAGCTTCACTTTGACTTATGTACAAATAAGATGCATCTGATAAGATGGGCTACAGCCAAAACCTTATTGCAAAAGTCTGTAAGTCTACAAGAAACACTGTCCAAAATCCAGTTGTTAGTCACAGCTAATGTACGTATATGCATTGAATCATTAGAAAATTGGTAAATGAACATGTATGCAAACTCCATTAATTTAGTTGGTCAGCTTTGGCTGGACACTAACAATTTGATTTAAGCCTTTATTGCTTTTTCATAGATTTCTAGGTATTCAGGCCAGTTTTACTGATAGGTCTCTCTCATGCTTCTTATTCAATGTATCCACCACCAAGAATTTTGGAGGTGGTCAGTTAACTTGCAATATGAAAGCTGACATGTCCATTATGGCTAGTAGAAAGATTGATAGCTATACATCTCCTTGATTTTTTTTATTTATATGTCTGTCTCCCTCTCCTTCTATGTATTCTACTTCTTACTATCCTTAAGAAATGTTTCCCCCTCATTTATAGGAACCTACGAAAATTATCAATCCATGTGTTTCTGTATTATATCAAATACAAAATTATCAATCCATGTGTTTCTGTATTATATCAAATACAAAGGTATTCACAGAGGTCATGGCAGGAAGTACAGTCTAATAGTGAGGAAGTAAACAACATAGAGTGTTCAGATATACTACAAGCTTCAGCAGATTATTGTGTAATTAGGCTTAGTAGATCTAAAAGTAATTACTACATAAGAGCCAGTGTGGTTTAGAGGACTGAATTAATCATGGATTTATCTGATAATGATATGGTATCATGTAAATAATTTGACATTACATTGTAATTATAATCTTAAAAATAAAAATGAAGGAATGAACCTTAGCCTAAGAGAAAGAAAATATTACCTACAATGCTGAGAAGAAGAGAACAGTGGTATTCTTGTTTGCAGCTCCGTGTTTTGAGGCAAGCAAAGTTCAGAACATGAGTAAACAAGTGTTGTCTGTTGACCCTGTCCCCTGAAAAATTCTATCATAACAAAGAGATATATGTAATATTAGCCATTAGTAAGATATGTTACATAGATAAGGCACCAGTTAATATTGCACATCATCCCAGAATACTGAACATGCCTGTTAAAGCAAGATAAGAAGGAACCTTTTGCTATCTGGAGTGGTATTAAATGAGGGCATGGTCTTAAAGGTAGAAAAGGTGATGAGTCTCTAGGCAGACATTAGATCCATGGATTCTGTCTTACGCATAAACAAAGGTGTTTTCAGCAGAAATATAACAAGTGGAACACAGAAATTAATGGATGTTAGGTTTTAATAATTTAGGGAACAAATGCAGCAGCTTACACATATTAACACACAGTTTAATCAGCTATAATGTTTGAGAGCAATTTCAGATAAAACATTTAAAGTGTCTAACAGTTATTATTATCTATTCTCTGTTATTAAATTGTAATAATTAAATGGTAATAATAATGCTAGCCTCCCTTAGCATCATGCAAATTTTGGATAACTTTTCAAGTCAGTGTTTATCAGGTGGAATTGGTAGAAAAAGCAACAAAAACTCTCTGAGTATACCTGGAGGGGCTTGAGTTAAATCAAATGAGTGTGTGTCTGTCTCTCTGCTGAAATAAATGGAAACATTTATCTGCCTGACCAAAGGATTTAGGGGAAAATGTGGGAATAAATGTAAAAGACAATGGCCTGAATTTTATTGGACACTGGTGGAATATAAAGCCCCATCAATGTACTGTGGATTCCCTGCTTGCATAAGTGTTCTCTTTACACAAGATAAAACTGTCATTATGAATACTGGGCTACTGTTTCTGTGCATAGACATTTAGATATAGATATGTATGTAAACACAGACACTTAAAAGTTTGTGTTTACATACACACGCATATACAGCTTGCTTGTCAATTTCAACAGTTTGAAACATATTTGAATATTGTAAAACATATAGCCTTGTGCATATCAGGTTTTCCCCTGCCCATCTATAAAGCAAAGTATTCTGCTTATATACCTCCCCATACCACTTCAAGTAGTATCTGGGCGGTTTACAGTTTTAATTACAGTAATGCAGGCTACACATTGCCCCCCCACTCCACCCCAGCAAGCTGGGTACTCATTTTACCGACCTCAGAAGGATGGAAGACTGAGTCAACCACGAGCTGGCTACCTGGGATTGAACCCCAGGTTGTGAGCACAGTTTTACCTGTGGTACAGGCATTTAATCACTGCGCCACGAGGCTCATAAATATGCTTTTCTACAGCCTGCTTTTGTCACACTATACATCTCCTTTCCCCTGCTCTTCGTCTTTGCTGGCATCACAACAGGAAGGCTGCATCTTATAGAAGGAGATTGAAGAGAGAACTTGGTGACAGTGTGCACTTCCTTGTACCATTTAGTTCTTTCTTATAACTCTTTAAACAAAGAGCTCTGGATGTCGGTGCACAACAGGATATGGAGCTCCTCTCCAAAAACAGAGCCCTAAGCTGGCTATCTAAAAACAAACTGGTATTCAAGTGCGAGAAGTATCTAACAATTAGCTTACCTTATTCTTTGAGGAGAGCCTATACAAGATTAAGATTCGAACTACTGGAATCAATGAATAAATTTGGCCGTTTTCATAATCTACCTTACCACGAGAGAACATGTATCTGCAGTGCCCCCGCTATAGAGGATATTGCCCATGTTTTATTTGATTGTGAACTATATTCAGCCCTCAGACAGTCTTATTTATCAAAAATGATGGCCAAAATTGCCCATTGGAATGTGAACTTTCAGCTTGCCTTTTTGCTTCAAAGCTCAAACGTGCATGTTGTTAATGGTGTCGCCAATTTCATATGTAAGGCAGCCAGAGTAAGATCTTCCTATATTGATCAAATTGGAATTGACTGTAGGGGCGATGCTAACTCCTGAATGATAACATTCGTTTTGGCCACCCTAACTTTGAAAACTGTTCAGTCATAACTTATATTTTCTGTATCTTTCTGGACCTATGTGATTTTAGTACTTGATATGGCCCAAACGGCTAATCAATAAAGTTGTTGTTGTTGTTGTTGTTGTTGTTGTTGTTGTTGTTGTTGTTGTTGTTGATAACCTTTTTATATTCACCAGGAAAAGTTTATTTCTCCTGAGTCCTGATTAAATTCAAAAGAGTAACATGTTTAAGGGGCTTAATATTCTCTGCTGTTCTTGAGAAGGGCAAAGGATCATGTTTAAGATAGGAAGTGCCACTCAGTTATTTGGCTCACCATTGTTGCAGAACGACCCGATGCAAATCCAGGAATCATACGTTGTTGTTGATAATTCCTAGCTATTTGTGATCAACACAGGCTTCTCCTCACCCTTTGTTATGACACTCACTGACGACTCCAAACTACTTTCCAAACAGGGCCAAGTCTTCTATCCCAGAGTGCACTTCAACTCAATTCCAAACCTGATGGGTCCTTCCAGTATTCATCTAGCTACCATAGCAACCAGACCCTTGCCCTTGGTGAAACAGCAACATCACAGCTCCCAACCCGCAGCAATCAAGGCAGAGCTGCTATCCAGAACTACAGCCAGGTATGTTTTGAGGAGTACTTTTATTTGTTTATATAAAACTTGAAGACCGCAGCTTTGAGGGGTGTTAGCGTTGTCAATTTACAGCTGCAGGCATTGACATGCTGATAGAAGGATACAACTTGACTTGCATTCTTTGCTTTTATAGTGTTTATGAATTAGTACTACACAGTAAATAGAAACAAGCCAAGATTAGAAAAACCGTACAACAAAACACATGGCATACCCATAGTTTAGAACCTGATTATTGCTGTTTAATATGACTGTGAGTGATATGGAACTCTAAATTTTGTGCACATTTTAATGCACTTACCTAGCACAATTAGGAACATGTAAATCTCGCAGATATTTACACCTGTGACTATTTCTTATGAAGAGCACCACACTATCTTGGTGTGTTCATAAAACTGATCCCAGAACAGCAGATATGTGATTTTTCATGGGAGACACAAAATAATTGTGAATTACATGTTTGTGCTTTCCATAGCTTTCCATAACTGAATATAATAATCCCATATTATTATATTCAAAAGCATTGTGCATTATGTTTTGATTCTGAATCACTGTTTCAAATTACATGCGGTTTCCGTCTTTCTGTAGATGTGATTCACACCCTTTGCTGTCTTGGAAATTCCATCTTTTCACAGATTTGATTAAAATATTCTCAAGTCTTCTGCCTTGTTCTTTACCCTTCAGTGTAAAATAGCAAAACCGGGGTGGGGATTGGGGAGATCACCAATATTCCTGTCATTTCAATGCTCACTTGTATTTATCCTTTTGTTTTGAAAGTCAGAGTAGCCTGCCTAGAATGTAATCATTTAGATAGCTTGAAAATATAGTAGTGAACCTTTCCATGCTGATAAATATATCCTAGTCTTGACTGACACAATATTCAGTGACAAATTTTATATTTTTTAAATACACCCCACTCTTCACTTTTGAGGAACCATCCACACATGCAAGTGTATGTGGGTTATATTGTTTTCCCTCAGTCCAAAAATGAATGAGACTTACACTAAGATCAAGACAGGACTCAAATAGTTACTCTTTTTGGTTTTATCTTAGTATGTTTTGGCCTCACATCTGACAATGGACATTTCAACATTTTCATTCCTCCTGCCTGGGAAGATTATGATTATTGTGCTACTGCTCAGATTGTGGTACTTTTTAAAACAAGTTTGCTTTGTTTGTTTTGTGTGGGTTTTGGGGGCAAAATATGCCGTTTTTCATAAAAAGTCATATTTTCGGCCTAAATAAATAAATAAATAAAATTAGTATAAAAAGGTTTTAAATGCAAAATGCAATGTTTTGTATAAAATACAAATGCTTGAAAAATGCATTTTAAAAGTTGTGGGTTTTTTGTTTTGTTTTGTTTTTTAATGTTAGGCAGGAGTGAAAAATCTCATAACTGTTTGACAATTTTGTTTTCAGTGAGTGTCTCCAGACCCTCCAGAAAAGCCTAGGCACAGGAGTTTTCCCTGGGGAGAAAGAATGAGAAACAACTGTTCATATTTGAACATATTTTAGCTCACTCACTTAAGCCCCCCATCCTTACCCATGTTTTAAAAGAATAATGTCCATTTCAAGCCCACCTGTCACACCATAACAATTTTGCTAGCAAACTAAATATTGTACTCAAGCCAGTTATGAAAAGAGCATTAAAATTTATTTCATAACTTATCTTAATAACTAGCCTATTGAAACTTATTTTGCAACTAATTTTTAAAAATCCTAATTTAAACCTCTTATATAATTACTTCTGTCTAGTTGGGTAGTTGTCAGTTTATTTGTTCCTCCATTCCTGGCTGCTGATTCTGATCAAGAACAAAGGGGTCACTTTTATTTACCTACCATATTTTTCACTCTGTAAGATGCACTTTCCCCACCCCCAAAAGTAAGGGGAAATGTCTGTGTGTCTTATAGAGTGAATACAGTAGTCCCCACTACCTATATAGCACAGATTTTCCTTTACAGAGAAGTTACCTGCAAGGAGACTCTCCCGTCCCCTTCTGCAGCCTCGGTTCCACTGTTTTAATCACCTTGTTTGCAAAGAGGCTTCCACAGAGCCTCTCCCCTGCTGTAGCCAGGATTCTCCAGTTCCAATCACCTCATTAGCAAAGAGGCTTCCTCCAGGGAGCCTCTCCCCATCCCTCCCTTTCTGCAGCCAAGATTCCTCAGTCAAAAAATAACTTCATTTGCAAAGAGGTCTCCTCCATGGAACCTCCGTCCTCCCCTTCTGAAGCCTGGATTCCCCAGTCCCAATTACCTTGTTTACAAGGCTCCCTTTTGCAGCTTTCATTCCACAGTTCCATTCACCTCATTTGCAAGCCTCCCCTTTTGCAGCTTTCATTCCACAGTTCCAATCACCACATTTGCAAGCCTCCCCTTTTGCAGCTTGCATTCCACAGTTCCAATCACCTCATTTGCAAGCCTCCCCTTTTGCAGCTTGCATTCCACAGTTCCAATCACCTCATTTTGCAGCTTGCATTCCACAGCATTTCTGAGTCCTCTAAAATGCCAAGAAAGGCCTTCGGAGTCCCCAAAAGTGCTTTCAAGCAATCTGGAAGTCACTTCCATTTCACGGGAAAGCCCTTTTGGAGCCTCCGATGGGCCCAGGAAGGCCCTCACAAGCCCATTTGGGACAGTGCCAGGCAGGAGGTAAGTACAAGAGCCCCCAGCTAGGCCCCCCAGTTCCGACCCAACCTGCATCCACATGTTGCGGATTTTCAATTATTGCGGGTCGGATCGGGTCCCTAGCCCCCACAATAGGCCGGGGGTTACTGTAATCTGCCTTCATGAAAGATGATTACAATAGTTTTTGAAATATTTGCCTTCAGGCCACATTTCAGGCCACCTTTGCTCAGTGATAAGTTACAGAGTACTTGAAAGCTGCTTCATATATATGAAGTACACATTCAGTTATACAGTAATGCCTTGGTTTAAGAGTACCTTGGTTTAAGAACGTTTTGCAAAACAAGCAAACATTTATTCTAAATATTGCCTTGATCAACAAGCAATGTCTTGCAATACAAGCACTGGAGCAGGTCACAAAATCACAAGTGAGACAATGGTCTCTCTCTCTCTCTCCCTCTCCCCCCCCTTCCCCTGCTGATTTGTGGGGAATTGTCTGGAATGTTCCATCTCAGACAGTCTCCAAAGCAGAGGGAGGAGAGAGGAATGGAGGTCTTCCTTGCACCAGCCAGGAACATTTCAAAGGGGAGCATAGGTCAGGGTTTTATTTTACTTTATATTTATAGTTTTATTTCATTTTGTTTTCAATATCCTTTCTTATTCTTCAAACCGTTTCTAGTCATAGGGCAGCAAGTTGATTGTGTATATGGCTACAAATGTAGCCATACAGTGATACCTCACTTAACAAAATTAATTCGTTCTACAGGATGCTTCGTAGTATGAAAAAATTGTAATGCGAAGTGTGGTTTCCCATACAAATGCACTGAAAACCAATTAATTCCTTCTGAAGGTCAGAAAAAAGTCAAAAAAGCCTTGCACAGCAGACCCCCCCCCAAAAAAAAGGAAACACACACACACAATTCAGAACACACTGTAACAGGCATGGAAATGGTGAAGCTCAGCCCCCACCCACCCTGAGTAAAAAGCATGTAATAATTTCTTTTCATAAACTGGATTTTTCATTAACCAAAGCGTACATAAACCAGGGTACCACTGTATGATTATCACATTATTAGAGATGGGCACGAATCAAAAAATGGTGTTTCGTTTGTCGTTTGTCGTTTAGCGGGTCCGTTTCGGTTCGTTTCCATTTTTCGTGAATTTTTACAAAAAAAACGTTTTTGTTTTCGTTTGTTTCGTTACCGTTTCGTTACCATTTATTTCAATTTTTTGTGAATTTTTTAGCATTTAAAGCAATTCAGTGTATTGCCGTAACGAAAATGAAACAGACGACAAAATTGCTGGTGTTTCTGTTCGTTTTGTTTCATTTTGGAGGCAAAATTCATTTGTCGTTTCGTTACGTAACGAAACGAAAATGAAAACAAAAAATTGGTTCGTTTTGTGCCCATCTCTACACATTATGTCTGTGAAGATTCTCAGTCATCCAGGTGAGTTTATCTGGAAGTTGAGTAATGGCAGCTGGACTTCTTTTTCTTGAGAGATTGAAACATTTTGCTGCTCATCCTTTGGATGAGCAGTGAAACGGTTCAATCTCTCAAGAAAAAGAAGTCCTGTTGCCATGACACAACTTCCAGATTGTCACATTAAAAACACAGAGTAAAATCCATTTGTTAGTCCCAGGCAAAGCAGATTCTGCAGCCAGGTGTGAATGTGAACTTCTAGCCAACTTCTTTTGTGAGTTTTGGCATTTTGTGTGCACAGTATATGGTCCATGGGCCCCCAGAATGAATCATCTGAGTTCCCATTATTTCTTATGGAGAAATTTGCTTTGAGATAACAGTGCTTTCATTTACAGGCATGTTTCTGGAACAAATTATGCTCGTAAACCAAGGCATTACTGTGCAAATAATTGCCCAGTCTCCATCTATTTGAATATATGGTGGAATGGATTGCACAACTTTTTCTTCTTTGATATTTCATAAACAAAAGTGATTTCAGATTCCCTGAAAAACCACACATTTGTACTGTAACCAAAGTATCAACTTTCAAACTACTGTGTTGTTATATACTGGCTTCTGTCTTATGGTAACTCTAGCATTTTGAAGGTACATTAAAATATTAAATAGTACATCACTGATACCTCCCAGTAAATTTCACCAGACAAGTAGAGAACTGAACCCTGATCTCCTAAACTCTAGTCCATTATTCTACCAACCATACTGGCTTTCATGTAATAGAATCATAGAAGCTAGCAATACCAATTGAGTGGGATTTAGTTTTTGCTTTAGTTGCATGAGTTGCTGAATACTATATCTAGAGGTATAAACCACTTGTATCTTTGAAAACTGAAAACTATCATTACAATATGCAGTACTTTGCTTTGCAGAAATTTAAGGAGATGTTCTTTGCAAGGCCTCTCTTGTGAACTCAGCAAAGACTTCAAAAATACTGTTTTAGGAATCTAATTGTCCTTTTCTGTCTGTTACACATCAAGGGAATTTTCCTTTTAACTAAAATCGGAACAGGACTAGCCATTTCTCATCCAGTAACATATGCATACACATATAACTGCATTTACAAACTGGCTTTGCAATATTCCTTGAGGCATAATTTTATTCTATGTAATGGAATGGAAAAGGACAATACTGTCTATATGTACTGCAACACATCTGTATGTGTTAAACATATTTTTCAGCTTATCTGCTTCACACTGTTAACAGACACTGTGCAGAACTATATTAATTCATAGGGCATAATACAGTTTATTGTAGAAAGGCTAGCAACGGTAGTAATTGTATGTCCACAACATGACATCTCAAATCACAGATTTCGTTTGCTCCTAAGGAATTAAATGACTGAAACGTTTTATCACTGGTAGACTGAGCCAGTTATGTACATCAAGGCTCCCACTGGATTGCCTAGAGATTTTATTACAAACATAGCAGACGACTAAAATCTCCAGTTAAGGCTTTTTAATGCTTTCTGTAATACCAAGCTGTTTTCAGCTGTTACATTTCTAAAGATGCAATTTTAACTTATATGCAAATATTTTCTCTTTCATATATCCATCTCAACCCTATAGAGCTGTACAAAAGTGAGAATTCACCTCTTAGGTTAGAAAATGTTTAATCCAAGCCAGCAGTTTTCTTCCAGAAGCAGTCAGATGTCATCTAATGGTCACAAGCAAAGGAAGAAGATGGTGGCGTTTTGTCATTTTGCCCACACCATTTTAAGATGTACAGCCTTTCAACATGAAGGCTGGGGATGTAACATCCCTGCTGAATCAACCCAAAAGGTCTCTCTTGTTTATCATACTGTTTGTTTCCCACAGCAGGCAACCCAAAAGGTGTCTATGATAAGTGCTAAAACTGGACATGGAGAACAAGAGCTCTCGTTCTTATTCTCTGGTGATTGATCAGCAAAGTGAACAGAAACAGAGTGAAGTGATAAATTTAAGTTGGTTTAAAAATGACACTGATAATTTTCTCAAGGGCTAACAGTAAACTTTTATTAAAGAATACACAGAGACTTCAAGGAGAATGCAAAGTGAAATTAACATATGACAAGACAAACACAAAGAACTAAATGCATTTAGGGTCACAGAATCTGGGTGACACTAGCAGTGGTCACAGAGATTCTGGACCCCCTAATGGTCCAGAACATTTCCTTAAGTACCTTTTAGGCCACCACACACAGAGTCCAGAATCTTCCACAGTAGTTCCGCTGTTACGGGAACTAGCTCAAGCCAGCTTTCTGTTTATACATTAATAGTTGTCGCTTTTTCTTTACCTGATATGACCTGGTGTTCCTCTGTGCATGTCTAAAGTTAAACTTCTAAAGTAACACTTCTTTGCTAATTCAGCATCTTGCCACACAAGCATTTTACATTAGCTCTAGCATTTCTATAACTTAACAATTTTGCGGTTTTGCATCCTGGAAGATATTTCAAAACCCTCCTTTGCACATCTAACACCCTGTGTGTCTTAGAGAATGCAGAAGTTGTCAGCAAGCTGATGCCCTTGTACATTTAATATACTGTGAGTGAAAATAATGCTCTGATGGTTAACCCATTTGGAAAATTCCTAAAATTTCAGACTATCAGAAGGGTGACCATT
Organism: Phrynocephalus versicolor; assembly: GCA_023846285.1. Classification (NCBI taxonomy): domain Eukaryota; kingdom Metazoa; phylum Chordata; class Lepidosauria; order Squamata; family Agamidae; genus Phrynocephalus; species Phrynocephalus versicolor. The sequence continues at coordinate 20,875 of JAHTLZ010000780.1, forward strand.
CCTCTGCTGGTGGGGGGAAATATCTTATTTCGGACAAGACTGAAATATGGAAGAAGTTTGACAGTAGGGCTGGGGAAGTTTTGTCTCCAAAGGTTGTAGCCTCCAGTCCCCAACGACATCACTCAGACTGTCCATTGGTGACATAGTAGTTCATTAACATCTGGCAGCTGAAAGGGTCCCTCTCCCACAAACACCTTAGACTTTTATGCATCATGGACAAGTAAGTGGGAAGTCTTTATTTACTTCATTGTCTTCCTCCTTTGTTTAACATACAAGTCAGTGTCATATAGAATAGAGGGAGGAAGTCATTCACTCATCAAGTGAGAAGGTCAAGGATGACTTGAAACATTCAATGACTTTAAACGTTGTAGAACCTGTGCTTTCCCCACTCATTTCCCTCATTGTGTCGGATATATGTTCCATCTTGTTTACATGTGACAGCCAAACTGAACACACCAATCCAGCTCTAATGCATTTTAGCGCAGTTTTAATATGGAAGCACTGTGGCTGAGATTGGATGTAAATAACAAGATGAAGAGAAAAAACATACTTCTGGTCAATATTTCATATATCAATATATCTATATCTATATCTATATCTATATCTATCTATCTATCTATCTATCTATCTATCTATCTATCTATCTATCTATCTATCTATCTATCTATCTATCTATCTATCTATCTATCTATCTATCTATGTTTTCGTAGATTTTCACGGGTATAGGTATGCATGTTAGGGTGGATTCGGGTTTCTTCCCGTGTAGAAATCTGGTTGTTTTGGCGACGTTTCAACGAGGTCTCACTCGTCATCTTCAGGCTGGTGTTCTGGCTTCTTTCTTCTTGAAGCAAAGCGTGATCTCAGTTGAAGTCCTTCTATAAATACTGCTGGGGG
>JAHTLZ010000781.1:143-13892 GCA_023846285.1 Phrynocephalus versicolor
ACACACACACACACACACACACACACACACACACACACACACACACATGGGCAGAAGAGGGGGAGAGGGGCCCTCCTCAATAGGTCTGTGTAACATAGAGATGTATTCACACAGCCTAGGGAACTCCACTTGAAATTGTCCTGATGCATTAATATGTAGGAGGAGGATGCATGCTGGGAAACAGAACAAGGCAGGGCAGAAAAAAGGATCTCACTGCTCATCCTTTGGGAAACCATCAATCTCTGTCCAGGGGGTAGGGGTGGCCGAGAGCTCGCAGCTGTCCTGGGAAGACAAACGGGGGTCGGTGCCCTGCCGTCCTGTGAAGTCAGCTGCTTTTCTCAATGGCTCATCCACCCAGAAGACCTTTACAATGGATCCTTGTCAATAGCTATAGTGCTTCCTTTCCTGGGGAGGGAATGGGAAGCAAAGGGATACCACCCACCACCCCTTGCCTTCAAGCCATGCAAAATCTGGTTCCGTGGCAGGAAGTGTTTCAGGGAGGGGGAGAAAGCATAGGAGATAGAGATACCGAGTTATGAAATCAGAGTTGGAAAACACCAGGCAGCCACGTTGATCCATGTGAGCAAAACAAAACTCACAATGCACATGCACATCCACTCAAACTGAGGGTTGGGGAAACAATAGTAAGGCCACACCTGGGAGTATTGTGTACAGTTCCGGTTGCCACATCTCAAAAAAAGATATAGTGGAACTGGAAAAGGTGCAAAAGAGAGCGACTAAAATGATTCCTGGGCTGGGGGACCTCCCTTATGAGGAAAGGCTAAAACATTTGTGGCTCTTTAGTCTGGAAAAAGGCGCCTGAGGGGGGATATGATTGAGACGTACAAAATAATGCAGGGCATGAATAAAGTGGATAGAGGGAAGCTCTTATCCCTCTCACAAAATACCAGAACTAGGGGACATACACTCAAATTGAGGGTTGGGAGAGTGAGAACAGACAAACGGAAATATTTTTTTTTTACCCAGCGTGTTGTTGAGTCTGTGGAACTCCCTGCCACAGGAGGTGGTGATGGCATCTGGCCTGGATGCCTTCAAAAGGGGATTGGACAAATTCCTGGAGGAAAGGTCCATCACAGGTTACAAGCCATGATGGAGATGTGTAATCTCCAGGCTTAAAACTGGGGCACTTCAAGATCCAGATGCAGAGGAGTACTATCGGGGGACAGATATCTAGTCTTGTGCTCCCAGAGGCATCGGGTGGGGCCACTGTGAGATGCAGGAAGCTGGACTAGATGGGCCCTTGGACTGATCCAGCATGGCTCTTCTTATGTTCTTATGTTCTTAAAGTGGCTACAATCCCACCTCACCTTATGATGAGTTACGGACAACTCAGAACATTGAAATCTTTTGAGTTGCCCATAAATATTCTTAAGGTGAGGTGGTTTTGAACTGCTAGAGAGCTCAGTGGATTAAGCGTTTGGCTGCGGGTCCAGAGGTTGGGGGTTTGATTTCCCTATTGTGCATCCTTGACAGGGTCTGAGCTCCGTAATCCACAGGCTCCTTTCCAGCCCTGTGTTTCTAAAACACTTATGACGTTAAACCGGATTGCTCAGTCATCTATGGATCTGGCTGTGGAGCTGGAGGTTAGGAGTTCGATTCCCCGCTTGGCTTCCTTGACAAGGGAGGGACTTGACCATCCATAGGGTCCCCTCCAGCTATGAAATACAGTAATACCTCAGATAATGAATACCCCTGATAACGAATTTTTCAGATAATGAATCGCAATTTCCAGGTATAGGGCTGCCTCGGATAACGAATTTTCCCTATGGGCTGCCTCGGATAACGAATCGCAGTTCTAGGTATAGGTCTGCCTCGGATAACAAATTTTATCTGTGGGCTGCCTGGGATAACGAATTTTCCTATGAGCTGTCTCGGATAATGAATTTTCTCTATGGACTGCCTAGGATAACTAATTTCCAGCATACATTGGTAAAAAAGAGTTATCCCAGGCTGTGTTACATCTGTACCTTTAAAGTGCACTTTATAAAGAGTTTTGAGCAAAAACCAGGTGTCTGTGTCATTTTCCTAGGCTCCGGAACGGATTAATTGGTTTCCCATTCATTCCTACGGGAAACTGTGTTTCAAACAACAAATTTTTTCAGATAAATTGCCTCAGAGAACGAATTAAATTTTTTATCCGAGGTACCACCTGTATAAAGATGATGATAGTGAAAAACAATAGGATCTCCATGTTTTCTTTCTCTTTCTACAACTCAACACACACAAGCACTTTTTAAAAAACCAGCCGGCCTTATAAAGGGTTCTGTAGAATTGGAACGCTTGCACACAGTTCTAAAACAGAGGTGGCTTGTGAATGTTGGGTTTTGAAACTAGAAGGATCCTGGTTTCAGATCTCAACTTGATTAAAAACCAAAGGTTGGGGTCTCAGCTCTGTCCTCCTTTGCAGGGTTGTAGTGAAATTTTCAGAACCAACATGTCTGAAACTTCCAAGATTCACAACAGGGATGCTGTTAGCAGTGATCATAGCAGTGACGGACAGAAAACAATTCCACTGAATCAGGATTCGGCACAAAATAATCCATTTTTTTCTCAAGAATGTTATGAAACCAAGTCCAACTTCAATAATTCAAATGTTTGCAAGGTGTGCAAAACTTTTCAGAGAAATATGTTTTTAAAATGTATCCACTAAAGATGACTGACAGCCACTATGATGTAGTTAGTAGATAGATCAAGGGACCGGGACTCAAGAGACACCTTGCATTTGAATTGCTGCTTGGCCACTAGGGGACTGCAGTGGAAAAACCCACTCCTCCTGAAGTATCTCAAACTTCAAAAGCCCTCATAGATAGGATCACCATAACTTGGATGGGCTTTGGTGGCCCATAAGAAGCGAAGCAAAGATGAATACAGCTGAGAAATTCAAATACGAGTGTGATGAAGGAAAGAACAACGTGTAAAAATGTGTAAGTGACAAAATGACCATCGGACTTCAAACCCTGCCCAGATTTGAGCGGTAATGCCCGAAAAGGACCTGTCTTGCATTAAGAATGCAGCTGCTTCAACCAGCAGACTTGGACATGATGCAAAGGCAGCAACTGGTTTATCATTTGATTTATTCTATTTTCATTGCCCCAAGCAGGGTGAGGGAAGGGGGTGGCATTTCTTCTCAGTACCTCTGCCTAAGCTTCCAGAATAGCCTGGGTAGTTTTAGCTCCTGTGGCCAGTATCCTGTTGCCTAAAGATGCAAATGTAAAATCAATTCATAGAATCATAGAATCATAGAGTTGAAAGAGACCTCAAGGGCCATCCAGTCCAACCCCCTGCCATGTAGGAACCCCCATAACTATTTCCGAGAGATGGCCATCCAGCCTCTGCTTAAAAATCTCCAAAGAAGGAGACTCCACCACCCTCCATGGCAGCATCTTCCACTTGCACCATCAACTCCTGTCACTCAAACAGGCTTCTCATCATACAACCGGCTGCACCATCCGTCTTTGAACTTGGCCCACTGGGTGTCTGCGAGAACAGACACCTAGTGGGGAGCCCGTGGGGTGGGGTGGGGTGAAACATATATGCACACCCCTTCCAGTCTGTGTTTGCACAGTAGGATGCCTGGCCTCCATACCTTGGGTTGGACCTCGTGAGAGCCAAGCCTGTTTAATCATCATTAATAATTAGAGATGGGCACAACTTTGCGGTATTTTCGTTTTCGTTTTTGTTTTTTCGTTTTCGTTACGAAACGAAACGAAAACGAAAAACGGTTCAAAAATGGACCAAAAATGGAAACGAAACAACTAATTTTGAGCCAATTTTCTTTTTTCGTTACTGGAAAACACATAATGGAGCTAAATGGGGAGAAACGAAAAAAATTTTGTTTTCATTTTTGTTTTTTCGTTTTCGTTACGTAACAAAATGAAAACAAAAAAATTTGAAATTAGCTCACGAAAACGGAAACGAAACGAAACAGACCCTAGCCGAAAACGAAAATGAATTTTTTTTTCTGAGTCGTGCCCATCTCTATTAATAATAATAATCGGGTGTTGTCAAGTCGGTTCTCATTCGTGTTGACCCCTTTCAGAGTCTTCCCGGTGGGGAATACTCAGAGGTGCTTTAACATCCCCTTCTCCCAGGGGTGCGCAGCTTGCCCAGGGCCACACAGGCTGGCTCTGCTCTGCAGGAGGCAAAGCAGGGAATCAAACTCCCGACCTGTAGCTCCGCAGCCAGATGCCTAAATTTCTGAGCCATCCAGCCAGCTGCGTTTAATGAAAGGATGCAGCGCTTAGAAAGGGTCTGCTCAAAGAAACAGCAGAGAGGCAGTTAACCCCCTAGCTCTTTCTGCCAAGATTTATCTTCCAGCCCCAGCCCCAGCCCCACCACGCACATTTGGTTTCCGTAACTTGTTTTGCTTAAACCGGCACTAGGGCTTCATTATACACATTGGCGTAGAGTGTGCAATATGCCCCTAAGCCTTCTCTGATGAGGCAGGCCGTTTTCCTGGCTTGAAGAATGACTAGTTATGCGAATCATGACGGATGCATGCCAAATAAGAGCTTTTAACAAGATCCCTGGTTCATTAAACTGATTGTCTTCCATCCAGCTGGATTTCTGCTCCGAACGCAATTGAAATACAATGCAAACATAATAGAGCCGAGTTATACTTGCTTGGGGGTTTTGAATGCCCAGCCATTGTGTTCCTTGCATCTTCTCCACCACCACCACCACCGTTCTTTGCCCTTACATTCTGGATAACTCCGTGGTCTTGGTCTCTAGATGTGGAAACAGAAGTTGGGAATTCGATTCTCCACTGTTCCTCCTTGACAGAGGCGTAGCTAGGGTCTTCAGCACCTGGGGGGCAAGCAGTGGGGCCTTTAAGTGGACTGGGAGGGGGCGGAGCTTTCTTCACGCATCCCTGCATGTGTGTGGATCCCAAGCCCAGCCCAGTCCAGCCTGGATAAGCCCTCCTTCTCCTCTTCCTCCACCTCGACGTCCTTTCTCTGTTCCCTGCCCGCCTCTCTCGTTCCATTCCCAGCCTCCAGGAGCAGGGACGACGACACATCTCTCCTCTTCCTCTTCCCCTTCTTCTTCTTCCTCCTCTTCCTTCTCCTGTCATCCCCCCCTCACCTCCAGCTTGCCGTTTGGGGGAAGCCCCAGTGGCCCCCTCTGGCCTCGACCCCAACATGCCAGCAGCCTTAGATGAACCCCGCCTCGCCTGGCACAGCAGCTTTGGGCCACCACCATAGCCATTCCCGCAGGGAGGGGGGATGCCTGCAGGGAGCGATGCACCAGCCAGCGAGTCGGCTATACTCCCAGGTGGCTGGGCATCCTTCCTGCCAGCTCAGGGATGGACCCTTATGGGGAGTGGCAATGCCGCTAACAGCACCACCGCTACCACCAGGAGGAGCAGGAGGAGCAGGAAGCGCCACTGCCCTTTCCTGCCTGTAGGGGGATCACGGCGGCAGGTGGGCAAGCCAGGCACCCCCCGACTGCTGTGCCTGGGGCAAATGTACCCTTCCCCCCCCCCCAGATACGCCCCTGGTCCTTGACAAGGGCTTGACTTGATGATCCATAGGGTCCCTTCCATCATCATCATCATCATCATCATCATCATCATCATCATCATTATTATTATTATTATTATTATTATTATTATTATTATTATTATTATTATTATTATTATTATTATTATTATTATTATTATTATTATTATTGAAACATTTATCATGTAACAGTTTTTTTAAAAAATCTATATTTCTTCCTTCAAAAACACTGTGGTTAGGGGGCCCAGGCCCCCATGAAGTTAAAAATCCATGCATAACTCTTATGCTCCTCAGAATGTATCTACAGAACACGAACAGTTGATTCACACACACAGTGAGAAAGAGCTTTCTCAATTGGGGTTCTCTTCTATAGTGTTAGCAATCTTTTCCATACCATACTCTGTGTAATGAGCCTTAAAGTTCCTTATGATCCTCTGATCTAGAGACTGAATTAGAGATGTTATATTTGGGGGAAGGTAGACGTTTCACTGTTGAACTCGTGGTGTTCTGGGCAGCCAGGGGCACAGCATGTACTGCACTGAATATTTATTTACTGATATTTTTTATTTACTGGAATGTGTATTTATGATTTAAATGAATAAAATTATGCAGGGGATGGAAAAAGTGAATATAGGGAAGTTCTGTTTCCTCTCACACAATATCAGAACCAGGGGTTACTCACTCAAAGTGAAGGTTGGGAGAGTGAGGACAAAAGAAAATACTTCTTTACCCAGTGAATTGTTATTCTGTGGAACTCCTTGTCACAAGTTGTGGCGAGCTCATCTGGCCTTTCAAAGGGGATTGGACAGATTTCTGGAGGAGAAGTCTGTCACAGGTGATAAGCCAGGATGGGGATATGTGTGATCTCCAGGCTTAAAAGGAGGATATCTCAAAATGCCAGATGCAGGGGAGTGGCATCAGGAGACATGTGCTCCCAGAGGCCCATCCAGGAAGCTGGATTAGTTAGGCCCTTGGCATGATCTACCAGGGCTCTTCCTATGTTCTTATGCATATGCTAAGGATATAAAAGCATGCATTTGGAATGGATTAAACTCGCAAGTAGAGGTACCACTGTAATTTCAAAAGCCATCTCTAATTCATGTTAGTACTTTATGAGCTGTTATAAAAGAGCTACCTCCCAGTCTACAGGTTTCACTTTATGCATAGAAGTTTGTACCTGTACCTAACTACCACTATTCTTTTAAGGATCTAACAAATTAACGTTTATTTATATTTCAATTTGGTTTTCACATTTCCATTTTCCATTATAGTAGTTATAATAGCTTTAGGCAATCAAAATACAGAAAACATTTTTTTCACTAAGACATAAATTATCTGTTTTGAATTTGTTTCTTTCCCTGCCAGGTCCATTATATTCATAAGGTTCTTTTATCTTGATAACGATCTTTTTTGTTTGTTTGTTTATTTATTTATTTTCTGGGTAAGGGACATTACAAGGAGCAAATTGGGTATGTTGAAAAAGGGTTAAAAAGAAAGGGTATGGGTAAGGGAAAACGAGGGGGTTCAGGTTTGACAAGGCACATTACACTTCTTCAATTTCATATTTCATATATATACATATTAATTAGGACTTATATAGCTAGTATATACAAACAAAAGTTTCTGGCTGTTGACATATTTCAAATACAAACTTAATTATCTTTTTTTTTCTTTAACCACAAATAGAACTTTCCCCAACTTTCCTGATGTTTTAATTTCCGTGGTGTTCCTAACCATTCCGACAGTTTGTCCATTTCTGCTGTTTTGAGGATTTTTGCTATCAACCCTTGTTCTTCTGGGATTATTGGTTCTTTCCAGTTTTTTGCATAAGTAATTCTTGCTGCTGTTACAATGTGTATGGCTAAATATGCTTTCTGTTGGACCAATTTGCCTGGCATTATATTTAACAAGAAAAATTCTGGTTTTAACTCTACAGAATTTCCAAGAACTTCTTCCAGAAGCTGCCTTATTTTACTCCAGAATATTTGCGCTTTTTTACATAGCCACCACATATGATAGAATGAGCCTTCTTTTTGTTTACATTTCCAACATAGAGTTGATATATGGGCATTCATTTTAGCTAACTTTGTCGGTGTCATATACCACGTATAAAACATTTTGTATATATTCTCTTTAAATACAACTGATTTAGTGAGCTTTATATTGGTTTTCCATATTTTTCCCATTGTTCCAATTCTATATTATAACCTAATTTTTGTGCCCATTTGACCATACATTCTTTCACTGTTTCTGGTTGTGTATCAAAGTCTAGTAAAAAATTGTATAATCGCTTGATATGTTTCTCTTTTGTCTCCAACAGAATTCTATCAAAGGGTGTGCTTTCTAGGTAGAACCCTTGCTGTTTATCTTTAGCGTGCCTAGAGTGAATCTGAGAACCGGCCCACCAGTCCAGTTCAATTCCCTGCTCGGCAATTTCTTGTTGGCTTTTTAGATTACCATCTGGATTTAAAATCTCATTATAGCATACAATTTTTTTATTTTCTCTCAAAATTGGCATAGCGAATGCTTCTGTTGGAGTCACCCAATGTGGAATCTTTATGTACATTTGCTTTTTTATTTTCTTCCATACCCAAAGTAGTGCTCTTCTTAGTATATGATTATTGAATTGTTTAAAATCTTCTGTTCTGTCATACCATACAGAGGCATGCCATCCCCATTTCAGATCATGTCCTTCTAGCTTCAAGAGTCTTGTGTTGCTCAATTCTATCAATTCCTTGATCCAAATTAAGGAGGAGGCTCTGTAGTAAAGAAACCAATTTGGGAGCCCCATTCCTCCTCTTGATTTAACATCTTGCAAAGATTTTATTTTAATTCTTGCTTTTTTTCCCTTGCCAGACAAATTTAGAAATACATTTCTCCAACTCTTTAAAGATTGTTTGTTTTAAGACAATTGGGATAGTTTGAAATAAAAATAATATTTTTGGGAGGATATTCATTTTTATCGTGGCAATTCTCCCTAATAATGATAATTGTAAATTTTCCCATTTAATTAAGTTCTTTTTAATCTCGTCAATCAGTTTCAAATAATTGTCCTTCGAAAGGGTGCTTGTCTTATTTGAGAAAGTTATGCCAAGATATTTTATCTTCCTTCCTTCCTGAAAGTTTGTAAGCTCTAAAAGTTTTCTAATTTCTTATTGTTGCATATTTTTGGTTAAAATTTTTGTTTTCTTATGGTTTACTCTTAAACCTGCCATTTCTCCAAATTCTTTTAGCTCCTTCAACAAAGGTTCTATTGACTCTTGTGGCTCCTCCAGAACTATGAGTAAGTCGTCTGCAAAGGCCTGTATTTTGTATGATTCCCCTCTCAATTTAAAACCCTTAATTATCACGATGAGATGTGCTCCTCTGCAGTAATCCAGGTTTCTTGACAGGAATATGTCCTGTCTCCATTTTATCCCGTATCAAGAGAAAATCTACGTTCTGTGCCCATCCAGCTTGTTCAGTCCTCCTTAATTGGCCCCTGGATTATTCTCTTAGTTGTGTCTCCCCAGGGTGCAACCTGGCATATCCATTGTCAGTGGAATGGTTAAATCCATTCCTGGCTTTAGTCAAAACTATAGAGGTGCTATACAAGGTGCTGAACCTATATGGAGGTTTAAAGTTACCTTGAGTAGCTCCTCCAAATCTAGAGTAAAACCCAAAACGGATTCACTGCCCCATTGACATTGGAGACAGTAGCTTCCACTACTTCCCCAAAGTAGATGGCTTAGTTGTGGTTATGTAATTCCCTGCCTCAATTATTTGCTGCTCTCCCTCCATACCACCAGTTTCCTGCTGAACAATGGGCCCTTCACGGGGATCATAATTTGTCCCATGCTTACATCTGGCTTTACTGTCTCCTTCAATAGCCCTTAATCAAGGGCGCTTTTACACGACCCCTAAGATCCGCTGGTCACTTAAATTCGGACCAGAGATCTTAGGGGTTTGTCACTCTTCCTGCTTCCCCACCCCTCCGCACTTCCTGGCTGCTGGCTGCGTGAGGGGAGGGAGAAAAAAGGGACAAAAGAATGGAGGCTTACCTCCGGTGCCGGTGGACGCCGCCCCGTCGTTGTGATTCCTTCTCTTAAAGGGGCGGGAGGCAAAAAACAACAACAAAAAGAAGCGAGGAGAGCCCGGCACATCCGCATCAAGATTTTTCACCCTCAGAGAGCAGGTACATGAAAAGTGCGCTGGGATGCGCTTAGGTGGGCGGGGTCGCACTTAATTTTCAGTAAACTCCAGAGCTGCTGGGTAAACAATTTTAAGCTCCGGAGCTGGGAGCCATTTGCAGCGGAGTTTAGGGGTCATGTAAAAAGGCCCCAAGACGGCTGCTTCACTTATATTTTTCTATGTGCATTGTTCTATACCTACTGGCTGTAGACAACAGTCTGGTTGATAATCCAGTTAGATTGTGTTCCCCCTGTGGTGCTGAGATCTAACACCTGGCTTAGGCAGTCAAGTTGCCTCTGACTTATGGTGACTCAGTGAATTAGTGGCGTCTGGAAGGTCATATTCACTGCTTTACAAACTCAAATCCATGGCTTCCTTTATGGAGGAAATACACCTAAAGTTCAGCCTTCCTTTTCCAGTGAATCCCGCCTTTTTGCCATCTACAACTGTCTCAATTTAAGCTGTTTGGCAACCAACGAAGCTACTTGGATGAGTAGTGAAATGTTTGGATCTCACCAAAAAAAAGAAGTCCAGTTGCCATGATTCAACTTCTGGATAACCTTTCCTGGAGGACTGAGAATCTTCACAGATAGTTTTGAGCTGTTTTCACTTCCAGAGAGACAGCTTAGGCTTCATTTGATCTGGCACTTGTTTGTTTGAAAAGTGTGTTCTTTAAAAAAATAAAAAAGTTTGCATCGTTTTAGAGTTTTTCGGGCTGTTTGGCCATGTTCTGGAAGTTTTTCCTTTGTATTCTTCCTTCGAGAATTCGTTGCATCATTTGTTTTTAGTTAAAATTTGAATGTTTTATAACTTAATTTTAGTGATGTTACCAGTTTCCTTAAGCACTAAAATTAACAATATTAGGGATGACAATGTTTGTGAATACTGAGTTGGAATGGCTTCAACCTATAACCTCTGGATTTATTAGTGGATAGGAAACTGGAGGTCTACTACCTACTGTAATGTTTTGTCCAGCAAACATTCTGAAGAACATTGCTCAAAATAACTAATTTATCTTAAAATATGGCATGTGGGATATTTATAAGCTACAGTATGGGGATTTTTCATGTTGATGCTTCCTTCTACTCGTAACAAGTTTCAGCAGGTTGCCACTAAATTCGATGGTCATGACAGGGACCCAAAAATGGTGGTTGACAGACCTCATTGACAAGACAATTCCACCTGAAGGGGGCTAGGCAATAGGCCTTCTCTGCATTGGCCCTACCCTCTGGAACAGCATGCCTCCAGAACTGAGACAGGCCTCTCACTCCTGGCCTTGCGGAAAAACCTAAGGACCTGATTCTGCCAGCTTGCTTGGAGATGGCTAACGTCATAGATTCTCTGTCTTTCAAAGCTTCGCCGCTGACTTTTGGTGATTATTTATATGTCTACGTTAGTTTTAGATGCTTTAAAGATATTTTTTAATATCCACTCAGCTTGAACGGATGGCCCGTGACTTTCTGTCTGAAAACCAGCAAAAATGGCACATGGCATACTGTTGTTTCCAAAAGCAGACAAGTGCTATTATTTGGGGTTTTCTTTTGGGTGGCCCTCATTTCCATCCTTCTCTTAGTCCTTCCCTCCTGACTCACCTCCTGCTTTTCTTTTCTTTTCTTTTTTCTTTTCTTTTCTTTTCTTTTCTTTTCTTTTCTTTTCTTTTCTTTTCTTTTCTTTTCTTTTCTTTTCTTTTCTTTCTTTTTTGAAAAAAGCAAATAGATAACATTAATCTCAATAAGAGACAAGTGTGGGCTTGGATTCCTTTTGACCTGCTTCCCATAATTCATACTTAAATATTCTGTACAGTGTGTGGGCAGGAGTGCGTAACACAACGTAATGGGCTTCAAGGTTAGGAGCCAGGATGCTTCTTTGGTGGAACAGGTCAAAAGTTTAAAAGCCACCCCCAACACACACACACACCTCTCTGCCTCTTTTTCTTACCCCCATGAAATCCTGATATCTCCTGAAGAGTAAGGAATAGAAGTACAGTTGATCTCGGCCAGTTAAAATCAGGTTTCCTGTCTTCTCTCTCACTGTAGGAGATTATCACAATATTATTTCTTTTGTGCCATCACTCATTTTTTTTTTACTCTTTAAAGCAAGCCAGAGTGAAATTTCCCTGCATATTCACCAGCGGGAGGTGCAGGAGGGGAGTGGGAACAGGGATGAAAAGTGAAGCTAAAAAGACTTTCTTCTATCGCCTTCAGGAGGTCTAGGGAAGTTTTTTTTTTCAACGTAGGAGGCAGAAGAGATGCCGTTGCAAAAGTTAACACAGACGGCTCCCTTTTTATTTCCTTCCTGTTCAAAGCGCCTGGAGGAAATGTGACACCATGATGCCCCATCCATCTTCAAGAGCTCAGGTGTTCCAGGCAGGGGATGATCTCTCCCCCCCATCTCAGATATTTTATTTATTGTTTATTAGATAGATAGATAGATAGATAGATAGATAGATAGATAGATAGATAGATAGATAGATAGATAGATAGATAGATAGATAGATAGAAAAAGGAAGGAATAGAAAGAAAGAAAGAAAGAAAGAAAAGGAAGGAATAGAAAGAAAGAAAGAAAGAAAGAAAGAAAGAAAGAAAGAAAGAAAGAAAGAAAGAAAGAAAGAAAGAAAGAAAGAAAGAAAGAAAGAAAGAAAGAAAGAAAGAAAGAAAGAAAGAAAGAAAGAAAGAGGAAGGAATAGATAGATAGATAGATAGATAGATAGATAGATAGATAGATAGATAGATAGATAGATAGATAGATAGATAGATAGATAGATAGATAGATAGATACCCTGCCTTTCTTCTTAAAATGGACACAAGAATTAAACGCTAAAAAACCCCAATATACCAATACAGTGGTACCTTGTATAAAGGAATTAATTCGTTCCAAATGAAATTCTGTTAAGCATAGGAATGCATTGAAAACAGAGTAATCCCTAATCGCGACCATTTTTATGTTGTACGGATTCGCCCCATAGGTGATTCTGTTAAGCAAATATTCCCCTGTCTCCGGAATTTTTTATGTTGTACAGATTTCATTTCATGTTATACAAACCATTTGTTATATGAGGGTTCACTGTATTTAAAACAAAGAACTTGATATTTAAAATGTTAGGTAAAGGCATTACTAAAACAGATATAGAAGCAACAAAATTACAAACCATCCTTTTTTTTAAAGACCTCTTTTAGACAATCGGTCTCTAAGGAGAAGGCTGCCTGCACAGAAAGGTCTTTGCTGACTTACATCAATATCTTCTTTGTTGTTGCATATTATAACAATTTCCTTGAGGCATATATATTTTTTATTTATTTGATTTATTTACCACTCATCTAGTCCAGGGGCCACTCTAGGAGAAGAACAACATTAATAAACAAAACATAATACAATTAAATAAGAAAATAAACATCAAGACAATATCTTCAGAAAATATTAAACCTTTAACGAAAAATAAATGAGTAATAGATCAAAACAGAATCGTTGCATAAAAATAAACCAAAAAATAATATAGAAAACCATATTATTCTGTAATTCTATGAATAAGAATACAGTTACCCTCCCCTGCCTATCACGGGGTTTGGGAACCGACTCAACCCGCGATAATTGAAAATCCATGATATGTGAATGCAGGTTGGTTCGGGCCTGGGGGGGGCTAGCTGGGGGCTCTTTTACTTACCTCCAGCCTGGTGCTACCCCGAACGGGCTGGCGAGGGCCTTCCTGGGCCTTCTGGAAACCCCAAAAAGGCCTCCTGCAAATGGGGAGTCACTTCTGGATCACCGAAAATCATTTCTGAGGCCTCCAACAGGACTTCCCGGTTCACAGGGAAGTCCTTTGGGGGCCTCCAGAAGGCCCGGGAAAGTCCTCACAAGCCCGTTTGGGGCAGCGCTAGTCCTGGGTTAAGTACGAGAGGGCTGAAACAGGCCTTTACCCCTTACCCCAGGGAGCATTTTTTCGTATACTGCGGACCCGCGATATAGTGGGACCGCAGTATATGAACTGCGAAAGGGCGGGGGGGCTGTAATAATGTTTTCTCACATCAATTCTGACTTATGGCAATTACGGGCTTCCCAGGAA
>JAHTLZ010000783.1:0-13586 GCA_023846285.1 Phrynocephalus versicolor
GTAGTGCAGGGGGTCTACTGTCATAGAGAAACATGGGGATAGTCTACCGTCATAGAAAGACATTAGCGGTTGAAGGCAGGATTCCCCTGGAACTGAAACACGGCTAGGAATAGGGACCGGTGCTTAGTCCTGACTCAAGCCAAGTGCGTGGAACTGTGAGGCAGGTAGAGGAAGGTGGATTCATGCCGCTGGCGTCGGTAGACCTTAACCGCCTCCTTGGAACTCAAGATTGGTTGGGGTTTCGAATTTCCTTGGTTCAGGATCTATGGAACTAATTCGTTGTAGTGGTCTACTCCCTAATCTATCGCAATCTTATCCGTGTTAAGCGCCCCTTTCTGGCTCGTAATTAACGAGACATTGATGGATGAGGGGGACGCTGATTGGCTAAGGCGCACGGGCGGCTAAACCCTTAGCACCCCTGCTGTTTTATGGACTCTCCATGGAAACGAACTGCCGCGGTTATCTTGTATCAGTGTAAACTGACAAATTGGATACAAAGTGGCGTTTTCCGGCCACCCAAGCTCTCAGTTTCGCTAGCAATGCCTCCAGCCTGCTAAACGGCAGTAGATATATTCCTCCTGATATCTTGGGAACGGAATGAAATTTTTGGACCGGGTTTGAAGTGTAGTGCTTATGACGGTGTGGGACGGGTGCGGGCAGTTCCGGGGAGTCTCGGAACCACTCCAATTATTATTTATTGTGATCTTTATTTCCATTACAGCTCTTCACTGGTATTTCCCACATTTATAGAAAGACAATAAACAGCGGTTGCTGTAATTTTGCTGAAATTATCTAGCTTAGTAACAGCTCGGTTTTTTTTCAGAGGAGTGGTCAGAATGATGCTTTCAGAAGGTCCAGTCCTGGGAGTGACCTCTCGTCCGATGTTCCCATAGAACTGCCACTTCTCACTGTGTGGTTTGCTTATTTTTCTTGCAAAATGGCCCACCCTCCCAGCCAGTTTACTTTTAAAAAACGCGAGGTGGCTGATTAGACACGCTGACCAGTCAAAAAAGCCTCTACTTTTCTGTTCGCCTCTACCAAGCAAGTGGGCACGTGCGCGCATATGCGCGTGCACACACCCACTCACCCTGCCAACCCACGGTTGCCTACATAACAGGTTGGACAGTGGCTTCACTGCCCCCACCCACGGGCAGTGGCATCCAATGGGTGCAGCTGGAAGTGAGCCTCTGGGACTGCAGGAACACAGGCCAGCCTCCCCTCCCCTCCTGCCATCCCCTCATAAGAACATAAGAACATAAGAAGAGCCATGCTGGATCAGGCCAATGGCCCATCTAGTCCAGCTTCCTGTATCTCACAGTGGCCCCACCAGATGCGTTTGGGAGCACATGAGACTAGATATCTGCCTCCTGATACCACTCCCCCTGCATCTGGCCCTTAAAGTATCCCGGTTTTAAGCCTGGAGATTACACATCTCCATCATGGTTTGGAACCTGTGATGGACTTTTCCTTCAGGAATCTGTCCAATCTCCTTTTGAAGGCATCCAGGCCAGATGCCATCACCACATCCTGTGACAGGGAGTTCCACAGACTAACAACGCACTGGGTGAAAAAATATTTTCTTTTGTCTGTTCTTACTCTCCCAGCCCTCAATTTGAGTGTATGTCCCCTAGTTCTGGTATTTTGGGAGAGGAAGAAGAGCTTCCCTCTATCCACTTTACTCATGCCCTGCATTATTTTGTATGTCTCAATCATATCCCCCCTCAGGCGCCTTTTTTCCAGACTAAAGAGCCCCAAATGTTTTAGCCTTTCCTCATAACGGAGGTGCCCCAGCCCAGTAATCATTTTAGTCACTCTCTTTTGCACCTTTTCCAGTTCCACGATGTCCATGGGGAATGAGGGAATCTGGCGAATGCTTGCCTGCATGATGTGCAGTTGTTGGGAAATGGAGTGAAGAGCCCTGTCCTAACTCAGCCCAAAACAGATAAAGCACGGTCCGACTGCACCCTAATTTGTATCCTCACAACAAGGTCCATCTAGCCATCCGTAATATGCCTGGATGAAGATGGATCTGGGATTCTGGGCTTTTGAGGTGGGCTGATGGCCTTGCCTTGGATGCCAGACTGCCAGGGCTCCTGCCCAGTGTCTGTTAAAGGGAAGGAAGGAGGGGCTTCCTTTCTGGTCCAGGAAGGGGCAACAGAGCTCCCCAGGTGCTGCACCCAGCCCCACCCAGCCCAGCTGCTTCTGACTCATCCACAGGAAATGGCAGGGCATTTGGCCGGACTTGAGTTGTGCGCTCGTTTCCTCCTGGAGGTTCCAAAGCACCTGTGGATGGGGATTTATGGGGTGCCAGCCTCCCACCTGGGCACAAATGTTGTTGCAAAACCCCCAGGGCCTCCCTCCATGCACATTTCACCCTGCCCAAAGGCCAGAGTGGGCCAATGGAAGGGGAAACTACAACTGCTTCTGTTTATACCATCCCACCCCCATCCACGGAGACCGGGAGGGCTTGAGGAAAGGAGAAGAAGGGGGGGACCTGCACAGCTCCTGTCTCACTCCCTCAGCAGCCCCAGGAACATGGCTGTATAAACCGAAGAAGCGACATCTTCTGCATGCACCCCAGTGCCAGAAGTTCCTGGGCATCCAGGCCAGCCATTCGTGCTCTGCAGAGGAGCAATGCCCAAGGCCTGCCTCTTGCCCATCGGTCTCCAAAGACCAAAACAAAGCAGATGGGAGAGACTCCTGTTGTGTTGTTCAAGTGTGAGAGTAACAGGATATTTGTTATTTGCCTGCATTGTGCAGCCACTGGTCCACAGTGCCTTTTAGGAGCTTGCCTGGTTATTAAGATCACCAGGAGAAGCCTTCTCTGTCACTGCTTGTAGATTCTGGAACTCTCTCCCACAGGATGGAGGCCCAATGGTTGCAGCTGAAAACCTTTTTCTTTGGGAAGGCTTTCCTTTAATAGGGTCAGACCCTCATTTTCAACTGAACCCCTAGCAGCTGATCTTTCTCCAGATGATCTCTGGACACTTCTTCCTATGGTTATAGACACTCCTTTTATTTATGTCCTATAATGGCTAGTCACCTTTTCATTCAGAAAGAGGCAACCACACCTCCTTTCATTCATTTGAGCACTTTTTCTTGGAACCACTGCTGGGGGCTGTACTCTTCTCCAAGGCTTACAGAGGCGCCTTTAAACAGCAACTCTTCTTTACTGTGGACATTAAAGGGTGCTTTTTATCACTAAGGAAATGAGGACAGGTAAAGCACCTTGTTGGGCATGCTACCATGTGACTGAAAAAGACGTCTTTTCAAAATAAACGCCTCAAATCCGCTGTGAGATAGTGGTCTAAATATAGTGATAAGGCAGAGAAGAAGGTTAGGTTAAATAAACAATGAAAAGCTAGAGAAGGTCAGGTTAAATAAACAATGGATAAGGAAAAATAAATATTATTGTTTCAATAAGATAAACTCTCTGTTATCAATGTCACAATGTCACAGCTGGTATGAGAGCTGTACCTGAAAGGTTGAGTCATTCTAGGTAACAAGAATGACTCTTAGCTGTAAGCCATTTTAACTGGTTCTTGTGATTAAGGGGTGTGGTTTTGAAAGGCTATTTAAGATTATGGTGAAGACATTGAAGGCTGTCCAAGACAGCAGGCTTAATCAACTGATTGGTCTGTGGTGTCTTGAACCCTTAAGGGACCCTAGATCCTTAAGCTAAGATGCTTGGGATCCTACTTTAATCAAGAGGGTGGCCGCGGTCCGGCTTCAATCATTTTTGGAGGGAGAACGCGTCCTTGATCCATTCCAGTCTGGGTTCAGGCCGGGTTGGGGGACCGAGACACTCTTGGTCGCTCTGCAAGATGACCTCCTCTGGGGGGCCAACAGGGGTTGCTCTACCCAGCTGGTCCTCCTGGGCTTGTCAGCAGCCTTTGATACTGTTGACCATGGTATCCTGCTGGACCAGCTCTCCGAGATTGGAATCGGAGGCACTGTTCACAGTTGGTTCGGGTCCTTCTTGGAGAGCCGTCCCCAGCGTGTGTGGCATGGGGGGGAGTTGTCTGCCCCTTGGATACTCCCTTGTGGGGTTCCACAGGGGTCATCCCTCTCTCCCATGCTGTTCAACATCTATGTGAGGCTGCTGGCAGAGGTCATAAGGAGATTTGGAGTCTGCTGTCATCAGTACTCTGATGACATGCAGCTCTATCTCTCCTTTTCCACCTCTGCAGATGAGTCTGTCTGGACCCTCAGCCGGTGCCTGGATGCAGTCATGGAATGGACCAGG
This sequence comes from Phrynocephalus versicolor, assembly GCA_023846285.1. Classification (NCBI taxonomy): domain Eukaryota; kingdom Metazoa; phylum Chordata; class Lepidosauria; order Squamata; family Agamidae; genus Phrynocephalus; species Phrynocephalus versicolor. Next base: position 4,247 of record JAHTLZ010000783.1, read on the forward strand.
GCCAACAGGCTCAAACTCAACCCCGAGAAGACTGAGGTTATGTTCTTTGGGACTTCCCCATCTGGCTATGGAGGCCCCTTTCCCATCTTGGAGGGCATTTCTCGCTGGCCATCGGACAGTGTCCAGAATCTGTGTGTAGTCCTGGACCCAGCGCTCACTATGGAGGCCCAGGTGGCTGCTGTGTCCAGGACTGCCTTTTTTCAATCTTCGTCAAATAGCCCAGATTCATCCCTTCCTAGATGGGGACTACCTCAGGACTGTTGTGCAAGCACTGGTGATCTCGAGGCTAGACTATTGCAACACACTCTACGTGGGGTTGCTCTTGACTCTCCTTCGGCGACTGCAGCGGGTACAGAGTGCGGCAGCCAGATTGGTGGCGGGTGTGCGCCGGTTCGACCACATCACCCCAGTTCTGGCTCGTCTGCACTGGTTGCCCGTTGCGTCCTGAATCAGATTCAAGGTCTTGGTTTTAATTTATAAAACCCTCCATGGCCTGGGACCTGACTACCTGGCAGAGTGGATCGACCAGCAGTCAACATTGGCCCGACCGACTACGTTGTCGCGGGCGCACATGTTGCGGGTGGCCACGCCCAGGCAGGCTCGGAGAACATCCACCCGTAACCGAGCCTTCTCTGTGGCTGGCCCTGCCCTGTGGAACCATCTCCACAGCGAAGTGCGCCTTGCACAGTCCCTGCCAGCCTTTCGGAAAGCAATAAAAACTTGGCTCTTCTGAGAGGCATTTGGTGACTAAATGACAGAGACCAGCCCCAATCAGAAAAAGAATGGTGCGAAAATAATAAAGAGCTCTTGAAGAAAATGGACACTGCAGCTTGATCTCTGGTGTGTAACTCCAGTCTGTTCCCTCAGAACTGACTCTGCTGGCCACACCCAATTGGCAGCTTTTATTAACTATTCAAAATGGCCGTCGATAGTATTATCCAATAACATTTTGCCAACAGTCTCATGACAATACATAACATGGATACATTTATGTGCATGTGACAGGGTCGCTCCACCCTAATGGTGAAGGTACTATACTTTCTGAAATGGTTCCTAACACAGCATATGCCTATTTTCTAAAATGGTTCCTAACACAGCATATGCCTATTATTAATATGGCTCTGCCATGGCTCCCACATATACTCTGTTTTTATTTTTTATTTTTTCTTCTTCCTCCATGACAGGTCATAGTTGATACTCAATTCCTTAGTGCAAGGCATATATCTATTGCCCAGTTACATCTGACCTAGAGGCATGCGGAAACACCATCCCTGGCATACAGCCACAAATAAAGGAATACATTGTATACAGCAATAGATTAACACACATAAGCAATTAATAACAAATATATCAACAAGCAACACATGTTGAAAACAGCTTCACAACCCAAACGTAAATATAGAAAAATAAATTCAATGGCAGATCTATTATCAAGCTTAGCTGGTCTAATCTTTTTGTTTTCACTTGCCAATAATGCAATAGCAAAGGTAGTCTCATCACTCTTTATCCTGGATATCCTCCTGTGTTCCAACCAGAACTCTTTTCAAGGGGGAGCAGCCATTGCTCTACCCATACAGGCGGGCCTTCTATCCATGTCAATGGAAGTGCATGGAGAGGCGCTGCGGGGGAGGCCCTTATCATAAATTTGTCTGGATCACGGTGCCCGCTTGTTCCAGCATATCCCTCCCCCATAAGGACACAGGAGAATTCAATACCAGCGGATAGAGAGTCACTGTTTGGCCAGAGAGAGATTGAAACATTATGGGGTGGAGGCTTTGTTGAGCTGCCTTAAATCCCCCCACTCCACACACAGTCTCTGACTTTCGGGTGGGCCAGGACGGCGGCCAATCTTTGGTAGCAATAACAGTCACATCTGCCCCCATGTCAAGAACACCTTCAACGGGCTTGCCATTCATTTGGAGCATAAGCCTCGGGCGAGCAGCGGTGATTGTGATAGCAGCCATAGCAAGTGGAGAGACAAGGGTCTCACCCACTTCAAGCTGAGCTGGCTGCGGTGGTGTCGAAACAATGACAAGCTGTGCTACCTGATCTCCTGTCTTGACAGAGACATCACCAGGGGTAGCAGTCCAAAGATATACATACAGTTGAGGTTGGCCAGATGAAACACTGCCAGGGACAACCATGACGCCGTCAGCCGCTGCTGCTTTATGTGGAAGAATCAGGCCCTCAGTATTGGGGGGAAAAGTTCCCTTGAAAGAGGTAAGGATTGGCACTGGCATAAAAGGCACAGAAAGTGGTATAGTTTCTGCAGCAAAAAGCGGAATGGCAGCGCCGCTACATTCAAAACCTGTTGAAGGATCCAGATCTTCCCATTCCTCTTCAGGGAAGCTTGAAGTTTCAGGTGTTCCTATTACTTTGCCTGGGCCCGGAACTGGCCTGCTCTCTGGTTTCCCGGCTGTGTCACAGATTGGTTATTGTTCACCATCGTGGCAGCCGCCATTACAGATGCCTTATGGGATGTACTGCCGACATTTTGACACACCTTCATCATGTCACCAACGGTGGTATCCGGCTTGCTATAAATAGAAGCAAGCGCCTGTTTGCAGTCTTGATTGGCATTCTCGAATGCAAGTTGTTTTAAGAGTATATTACGAGCCTCAGTGTTCTCAACTTGTCGTCTGAGACCAACAATAAGTCTATTTAAAAAATCCCCATGTGGTTCCTTAGGACCCTGACACACAGAGGCAAAACTTGAAAGGGATGGAATTCCTTCCTTAGATGGAATTTTGCGCCATGCTTTAAGCACAATATCAGAAAGCTGGGCCAAGGCAGCATCTGTCAATCTTTGTGCAGTAATAAGGGCAAAGTCATTTTGTCCCATCAACATATCAATTGTAATTGGAACCGGCGGCCGTGCGGCAGCATTAACCTGCGCCTGTTGACGGGCGAGGTCCTCCCATTCTTGGCGGCAAAGCATGGTGTCTGCCAGGGTCAAAAGAGATTTTATTATCAGAAGCCAATCTGCAGGGACTAATCTCATAGCAGAGAGGGACTCAAGAATAGCCCTAGTATATGGCGCATGGATTCCATTTTCCTTGCAACTGAGCTGTAACTCCTTAAGATGTTTATAATGCACATGTTCATGACGATCGGGAACAGCAGGCACATCATCGGTGGAAGGTTGGCCACAAATAATAGGAAATAATTCTGTACCATCATCAATAGGATGCACCGGGGTTTTAATCACCAAATTTATATTTTGTTGTATATTATATTTTGTTGATTTACTGTGTTTATCGGCGCCTGTTGGCCAGTGTAAGCCGCTTAGAGTACCTTTGGTAGATAAGCGGGATATAAATATAAAAATAAAAAAATATAAAATAAAAAATAGGTGACGCTAAGGCTAAGGCAACGGAACTGTGGCCGATAGGCAGTTTGGAAGAAGCTGAAGCAGCCAGTGGCAAATTGCCCATCTCCCCCGCAGGTAAATTTATTAGGTCTGGATATAGTCCATGGAGTTTTGATGACTCCACTGGAGGAGCAAAAGGGACTATATCCGGAGGTTTGGTTATCACTTTCACCTCAGCAGGGGAGGCAGGAAGAAACTCAAAAAGAGGTACAGGAGGAAGAATTTGGGGCACCACACCTTCCAATTTTTGATTGAGGAGGATGTTTTGAGGAGTCAATGTGGCAAAACAGGAGCGAATCTTACACCAAGTATAGAGAGATCAGATGGACACCTTTGGGTGGCCATGGAAGGTCTGGTTGATTTTATCCCAATATGTGAGTTCAAAGATGCCTTCTTCAGGAAACCAGGGACAATAACTATTAATGTCCTTGACGAGTTCTGTGACTTCTGCAGAGGAAGTCTCATGACCATAGCGTTTCAAGAGGAATAAAAGGTCATCTACAAATTTTTGCTGCGCAGTTGAAAGAGAAGAGCCCATGATGTCCAAGTCACTCACCGGGATCCTAAGATGCGTGGCGCCTGTAACCCTTGCCGGGCGTGGTGAAGTGACGAAAATATCAGCGAAATAACAATCACCTCACACGTGGGGCACCATTTGACAGAGACCAGCCCCAAATAGAAAAAGAATGGTGTGAAAATAATAAAGAGCTCTTGACTAGCAGACTGAAATTGGCTGGTTTGTCCCTGATTCCCTGGGAAGTTTCTCTGCTGTTGCTGATAATTAAAGGGGCCAGGCGCTGGCGGCTGATTTCCTTGCTGATTGAAACCGGACGCTGTGGGCGCTGAATACCTCCTGAAAGCCGGTGGCTGCCACGGGCGGCGCGGACCCTGATTAAATCCTCCTCGCCTTTGATTTTCGGGGTTCCGGAAACAGTCCCTGCGCCAGTGTCCTCTCTGTCCACACAGCGCACATTGATCCCTTATTAATGGTCCACGTCGGGTCCCCGGGGTATTGAAATTGCGGGGCTCGGGGGCTTTGTTTAAAACCATCACCCTCTTAGTCTGTCCCTTGCTTTTCAGACTAATTTGATCTTCCTCCCTGTTATTATACGTGGTCTGCGCTGATTGAAGCATCCATTGAAGTGTTTGACCCATAAAATTGGCATCTTTTTGAATCTTCTTTCGGATGTCCAGGGCAGATTGGGCAACAAAGGCTGTTTTAACTATGTTTTCCATTCCTGGGTCCTCCAGGTTAATTGGGGTGTATTTCCTGAACGCTTGGAACAACCGTTCCAAAAAGGCTCCAGGGGCTTCATCCTGTTTTTGCACCACATCATTAACTCTTGACATATTTATCTTTTTCCTCCCTGCTGCTCTGATGCCTTGCAAAATTGCTGTGTGATATGTTCTTAAGGCAGTAAGACCTCCATCTACATTATAATCCCAATTTGGTGGGGTAGTCGTAGGGACAGCAGCTTCTGCCTGCGCTTGGGTGTCTCCCGCAGCTGTACGGGATTTCCTAGCCTCCTCGTAAATCTTCCGGGTCTCTTCCGAATTAAATAAGCCATGTATGAGGTGTTGGACGTCCTCATAGGTGGGCATATACACATTAAAAATACTGGCCATCGTTTCATAAATTTTGTCAGGGTCATCTTCTAGACTTGGCAGGGTATTTTTCCAGTTTATGATGTCGCTGCTTGTAAAAGGGACGTGTTGCATTGAATATGTGCGGGGACCTTGTTGATTTGGGGGCAAGGGATCATATACCTGCCTTAAGGGCATGAGCTTATCTTGCTCATCAAATTTCCTTTGCTCAAGGAATTTTTCGTGGTTCCTTGCAGCATCATATGCCCTCAAAAGATACCTCTGTCTCTTTGCCCAATTTCATTCTCCTGCAGCTTCTAATGCATGGTTTCCTACTTCCAAGATAGAGTCCTGGTATTTCTTAACTAATTCAGTTATTTTCTGATGGTCCGCTGTGCCCCACTCAACATTTCCTTTTATCCTGTGTCGGAACTCATCCTCACTCTCCTCCTCATCTTCATCATCCCTCTTTCCTTTCTCATCTGGTTTGGGAATTCCTCCCCCAGCTCCAAGCTCATCCTTGGGTGGTTGATCTAAGGGTCCTGGCTGAGGAGAATCTTCCAGTTTTGGGTGAGCACCATCTGTGGGCACGGGTATTGGACCTGGAGGGTTAGGAGGTGGTGCTGCTGGGGGTGCCGCCGGTGGTGCCACCGGATTCCCAGGGTTCCCCGGGGGAATGGCTACAGCATAAGGGGGGGTGCAAAGACATCATAGTCTTCAGGGCGGCTGTCTAAAACCGTTCCCTTTTTCTTTAAGGCAAATAGCTTAGCCTGTGGTGGCAATTTCCTACAATATTGGATCCACGTGGGATTTTTCTTCACATTTCCTCTCCACACTTCTATGTAGGACACATGTTCAGGGCAGTTCTTCAGAATTTTTAGCCACAGTTGCCTAATTATGCTCTCATTAAAAGTCCCTTCGGGTGGCCAGTCTGATTGCATCACTGGCCACTCCAGTTGACATAAAGTCTCCATTCTTTCTTGTTTCATTTTGATGCCAAAATCATAGCCCTTGGTGGCGGCGTGCCAGTTGAGGACAAAGCAATCTAATGGGGTGACTGGTTTGCTGGAATTCTGCCCCATGTTTTAATGACTTTTCGGACAATGTGCCTATATTCTCCCACACACTGCCACTTGATCCGCTGCAAGGAATCATGAAAAATTCCTTGAGCAAAGGAAAATTGATGAGCAAGCGAAACTCTTGCCCCTGAGGCGAGTGTATGATCCCTTGCCCCAAAATCAACAGGGTCCCCGCACATATTCAATGCAACACGTCCCATTTACAAGCAGTGACATTATAAATTGGAAAAACACACTGCCAAGTTTAGAAGATGACCCTGACAAAATCTATGACACAATGGCTAGTATTTTTAATGTGTATATGCCCACCTATGAGGACGTCCAACACCTCATACGTGGCTTATTTAATTCGGAAGAGACCCGGAAGATTTACGAGGAGGCTAGGAAATCTCACATAGCTGCGGGAGACACTCAAGCGCAGGCGGTAGCTGCTGTTCCTACGGGCACCCCACCAAATTGGGACTATAATGTAGACGGAGGTCTCACTGCCTTAAGAACTTATCACACTGCAATTCTACAGGGCATCCGAGCAGCAGGGAGGAAAAAGATTAATATGTCAAGAGTTAATGACGTGGTGCAAAAACAGGATGAGGCCCCTGGAGCCTTTTTGGAACGATTGTTCCAAGCGTTTAGGAAATACACCCCAATCAACCCGGAAGACCCGGGAATGGAGAACATTGTAAAAACTGCCTTCGTTGCCCAATCTGCCCCGGATATTCGGAAAAAGATCCAAAAAGACATTAATTTCATGGGACAAACTCTTCAATGGATGCTTCAATCAGCGCAGACCACGTATAATAATAGGGAGGAAGATCAAATTAGCCAAAAAAGTAAGGGACAGACCAAAATGTTGATGGCTTTAAACCAAGCCCCCAAGCCCCGCAATTTCAATGCCCCAGGGACCCGACGTGGGCCATTAATAAGGGATCAATGTGCGCTGTGTGGACAGAGAGGACACTGGCGCAGGGACTGTGTTCGAAACCCCGAAAATCAAAGGCGAGGAGGATTTAATCAGGGTCCGCGTCACCCCTGGCAGCCACCGGCTTTTGGGAGGTATTCAGCGCCCGCAGCGTCTGGTTTCAATCAACCGGGAAATCAGCAGCCAGCACCTGGCCCCTTTAATTATCAGCAACAGCAGAGAAACTTCCCAGGGAATCAGGGACAAGCCAGCCAATTTCAGTCTGCTAGTCAAGCCCAAAGTCAGCCGGCCCCAACCCAACAAGGACCCCAGAGAGGACAGGGTCCCGCTTGGACCCCGCCATATCAAAACACCATGGTTCTGGAGGAGGACATCCCCTATTGAAGGCGACAGGGCTCTTGTTCCCGTGAGCCCTTGGTCAGAGTTCAAACCGGGAACGAAACAATTCAGTTCCTTGTCGACACGGGTGCGAGTCACTCAGTAATTCCCCAGCTAGTAAAACCTATTGACCGGACACTTTCAATTAACGTGATGGGAGCCACCGGAAAAGCACAGCGTGCTCATTTCATGCAGCCTGTTCAGTGCAAATTAGGAGGACAGGTTGTTGAGCACAAATTTCTACACATGCCTGATTGCCCCATTCCCTTGATGGGACGAGATTTACTGTTTAAATTGGGAGTCCAAATTACTTTCAACCCCAAAGGAGAAATTCATTTGACTACTAAAAATAAGGAACCGGAAGGTGAAGTGTGCTTAGAGTATCCCTTAAGGGAGAGGTGGTGTTTGATGGTGGTTCAGGAAGAATCAACCCAGTTATCCCAAGATTTCCTGGATCGAGTGGACCCAGGTGTGTGGGCAGAAGGAAATCCCCCAGGCATGGCTCGGAACATCCCTCCAATTGTTGTCCAGCTTAAGCCCTTTGCTGGTCCAGTGTCAGTGCCACAATATCCCATTGGAAGGGCTGCAGCAGAAGGAATTTGGGTCCACCTTAAGAGACTGATAGATTTTGGCATCCTTGTCCCATGCCAGTCACAGTGGAACACTCCTTTGTTGCCAGTTCGAAAACCGGATGGCACTTTTCGTCCGGTTCAGGACCTTCGTTTAGTCAACGAAACCGTTGAACCACTCCATCAAAATGTCCCGAACCCGTACACAATCCTTAGTTTGATCCCACTGGAAGCCAAGTATTTTACAGTCTTAGATCTAAAGGATGCCTATTTTTGCTGCCGGTTAGCGCCACAAAGCCAGCCCATTTTTGCATTTCAATGGGAGGACCCGCAAACCGGAACCAAACAACAATTCAGACGGACGCGTTTGCCCCAAGGTTTCCGGAACTCGAGCACGTTGTTTGGGGCTGCCCTGGCATCAGATCTTGCCAATTTCTCCCGGAAACCCGGCCAAATAGTCCTGCAATATGTAGATGACATTTTGGCCGGAGCGGAGACTAAAGAGGACTGCGAACAGCTCACAATTGATCTTTTGAATCATCTGGCAGCAGCAGGTTATCGAGTAACTAGGAGAAAAGCCCAAATTTGTCAAGAGACTGTGAGGTATTTAGGTTTTGACATTTCCCAGCAAAGGCGCCAGCTCTGTGAGGAACGGATTATTCAGATCCCCGAACCGAAAAATAGGAGGGAGCTCCGCGGCTTCTTAGGAGCAGCTGGATTTTGTAGGATTTGGATCCCAAATTTTAGTCTCCTGTCTCATGTCTCTGGATCACCTCCATTACTTTCTTGTGATCCTCTTTTGTCCATTCAAGATTTCCTCTCAGGCGTTGCCTGAAATCCTCATCATCTTCCTCATCGTCTCCGTCACTTCCCCCATCCTTTTCGTCGACATACACATTCCTTCTTTTGACTTGGGACTCTTCCTTGGGTATCGGAGCAGGCTGAGTGGCTGTTGGTTGTGGGGCTTCTTTGGGTACCGAAACAGGCTGAGTAGCTGTTTGTTGTGGGGAGTTGGGGTATTAGTGGAGTATGGTCAACCGCAGGCGGCGGTGCTGGATTGTCTGGCGGTGTTGGATTGCCTGGCGACGTGTCTGGGACATACGGGGGTGGTGGTGGTGACAGCGGGTCGTAGTCATCTGGGCGGCTCTCTAGGACCACTCGCTGTTTCTTTAGGGCATAGAGTTGGGCTTGCGGCAGCAAAGTTTCACAGTCCCGTATCCATGAAGGATTTTCTTTAACAGTTCCCCTACACAATTCTATGTATGGAACTTGATCCGGGTAATTTTTAAGGACTTTTTGCCACAGCTGCCCTATGATGTTTTCATTAAAAGTCCCTTCAGGTGGCCAATTTTGTTGTATAATGTCAAGATATGTAAAAGTTGATAAAACCTATGTTATGTATATTTAACAGAATGTGTAAAGAGAATTGTAAAATGGAGGC
>JAHTLZ010000786.1:2728-12770 GCA_023846285.1 Phrynocephalus versicolor
GGATTTGACCACCTAGGCTGCCAAATATCAGTCTCCTCTGTTAAAGTTTAACTGCATAGCTTGGTTGGTATTAAAATAGACTGTAATACTTTCTTTAGCTAAGACTTCCAGGAATAAAGAATGTTAAGGTCCAGGAGATGGTGACACATCACCATATGGCGCTGAAGGCAGCTACTTAACACCTGTTTAAAATTAATTATAAAAATAAATGCTTCTCACTCTAGGTTTTGAAACTAATTAAAAATATTGCACCAAAAGATCTATGGTCCAATATACATGGAGAGTTAGAGGCCTTCCCTTGCATTAATCTTGAGCGTACCAATTCTACCTGCTATTTAGTCACTGGAATACAATTAGATACGTTTACTTCTCCCTCTTATTTCATCAAAATGCTAATGAACTGGTTTTTGCTCACAGTTTACAAGAATTAGAGCTGCTTTTAGTGCAACTGTAGGTGAGATAATAAACACATGACTTTATGTTTCTTTCATTTTTAAAGTTCAGGGTTGTTTTCCCAGAATTCAAAGGAATACATGGTGTGCCATTTGGATCCACCTGGCATTTTGTTAAAACTAAAAGGGGTATGGAATTTTTTTTGGGGGGGGACCTCAGCTTGTTCTTTGTTTTTGTTGTAGGCCTGATATGAATATAATCACTGAATGTGCAAAACATAAGGAGATGTATGGCTTTTCCATAAAGCTTATCATCTTACAGAAAGAGTAATTAATGTAGTTTCCTGCTTTGCAATCCTGATTATGATCCAAACTTTGGGAGGGGATGCATGGAGTGATGGGAGGAAAAGAAGCGCTTCCTGGTGAGGTGTCACCTGTCCGTCCTGTGGACAATTGAAGACCCGGCTTTTTCATGAGGCATTTGGCAACCTTTCATTTTTTTCCCTCCACCATCTTGCCGAGTATTTATTTTTAATTTTTATCTTGATCTCGTCTTAATGTTAATTGCACTGTTCATTTATCTTATATATTTCCTATGTTTTCTTTAATATTGCTGTATCTGTTCGTGTTGCTTGTTTATATTGTTAACCACCTGGAGTTCCTTCTGGAAGATGGGTGGTATAGAAATCAATCAATCAATCAATCAATCAATCAATCAATCAATCAATCAATCAATCAATCAATCAATCAATCAATAACTCCCTGTGGCAGGAGTTGCACCGAGAACAGGAAGAAGAGGGCAAGGAACAAGCAAAGGTGGCAAAGGAAAGGGAAAGGGAGATGATGAAATCAGAAGAGGGATCACTGCTTGAAGAACGGAAAAGGGCGGGAGGATTTGAACAAGGGCTGACCGAAGTGGATGAAGGGTATACAGTGGTCCCCCACCCTTTTGTGGTTCATATATTGCGGTCCCACTATATCGTGGATAGAGATGGGCACGACTCAAAAAAATAATTTTTCATTTTTTGTTTGTCGTTTTGGGGTCTGTTTCGGTTCATTTTCGTTTTTCGGGGGTTTTTTGCACATTTTTCATTTTCGTTTTTGTTAAGAAATGAAATAAAAAACAAAACAAAAATGAAAATTTTTCGTTTTCATTAGCATTCTTTTCGTTGGGATGTGTCCGCCATAACGAAAACGAAAAACAGGGCAAATTTTTTCGTTTCATTTTCGTTTTCGTTTTGTTTTCTGGAAAATTTTTGTTTTCGTTTTCGTTGCATAACGGAAATGAAAAACAAAAACGAAAATTTCGCTGAGTCATGCCCATCTCTAATCGTGGAATCGCAGTATATGAAAAAGGCCCCCTGGGGTAAGGGGTGAAAGTCCTGTTTCAAGCCTCCCCTACTTACCCCAGGACTGGAGCTGCTCTGAGCAGGCCTGCGAGGGCCTTCCTGGACCTTCTGGAGGCCCCAAAAGGGCTTTCCTGCGAACCGGAAGTGACTTCCGGATCGCTGAAAATCATTTCTGAGGCCTCCGAGAGCCTTTCTAGGCCTGTTGGAGGCCTCAGAAATTATTTCCAGTTTACCGGAAAGTACAAAAGCCCCCCAGCTAGGCCCCCCAAGGCCTGACTCGACCTGCATCCGCATATTGCGGATTTTCAATTATCGCGGGTCAGGTCAGGTCCCTAACCCCAGCGATAGGCAGGGGATCACTGGATAAAGAGGTACGCAAGAATTTTACCACCAGATTAGGAGGGAGTTTGGCTAGAGAACCCTGACTCTCAGAAATCAGAATGTTCAATGATGCCCAAGGAAGAGGCTGGAAGCTGAAGAAGAGCCCTGGGGGGGGGGATCTTACTAAGGAGAGAGAGAGAGAATGCTGTGAGTATAGAATGGAAATAAAGTCACAGAACAATAAAAGAGAATACGGTACAGTGATACCTTGTATAAAGGAATTAATTCTTTGCAAATGAAATTATGTTAAGCAAATTTTCTTTTATCCATACTTCCCATAGGAATGCATCAAAAACAGAGCAATCCCTAATCGTAACCATTTTTATGTTGTATGAATTCACCCCACAGGCGATTCGGTTAAGCAAATTTCCCCTATCTCCAGAATTTTTTTATGTTGTACAGATTTTACGTTATACAAACTGTTCGTTATATGAGGGTCCACTGTATAAAAAAGGTTGGAATATGAAAGGAGAAACAACCACTGCCCCATAGGAAAGGGGGATAAGAATAGAAACCGAAAAAAGAGTTACAAAAGGGGGGTAAAGAATGTGGACACCTCACTCGTCGTGGGAGCCGTGGATGGAAGCCAGAGATGAGCTGGCGCAACATTCCAAAGGAGCCCTGACAACTCTGGAACCCTCTATGAGCCCTGTGGACTGGGTCGCTCTCTGATTTGAGTTTGCGTTTGAACCCTTTAAATGTTGTTACTCCAAAGGAAGGTGCCAACCATCCTTTCTTAACCCCAGTTCGTTTAGCATCTGTTAACGAAGTTAAAACCAAACCCTTGTCGTCTCTCGGTGACACTGAGAATAATCAGCCCTTGTTTGAATCCAATAAGGATCCTTTACTGCAAGAAGAGCAGAAAGGTGTCAGGGACATAAATGAACCCCCACAGGGTGGGAGGGGGGTTAAGGGGGTAGGAGGAGAAAGCAACTAAAGAGTGTACATATATAAATATCACCAAATGAAAAAATAATTCACCAAAAAAGATGAATGTGTTTATTGTTAACATCCAGTCACTATGACTAGCTTTAGCCCATACAAACTAAAGAAGGCAGGAGGTTCAGAGCTCATGGTGTCATTCAAGTGACCTGATACCATGACTTGACAGACTTATTCATTTACAATACAGTACAAAGTTCTATAAACCCACAGACTGATAATAAAAATAAAATGTTAGATAAAACATTGGGTAGAAGTCAAGACGTAAATGTCTATCTGAAAACCAATGATTCCACCATGTGACAAAACGCAAACAAAGGAACATAAGAACATAAGAAGAGCCATGCTAAATCTGGCCAACAGCCCATCTAGTCCAGCTTCCTGTATCTCACAGTGGACCCACCAGATGTGTTTGGGAGTGCATGAGACTAGATATCTGTCTCCTGATACCACTCCCCTGCATCTGGCCCTTGAAGTACCCCAGTATTAAGCCTGGACATGACACATCTCCCCATCATGGTTTGTAACCTGTGATGGACTTTTCCTCCAGGAATCTGTCCAGTCCCCTTTTGAAGGCATCCAGGCCAGATGCCATCACCACATCCTGTGGCAGGGAGTTCCATAGACTAAAAATGCACTGGGTGAAAAAATATTTTCTTTTGTCTGTTCTTACTCTCCCAGCCCTCAGTTTGAGTGTATGTCCCCTAGTTCTGGTATTTTGTGAGAGGGAGAAGAGCATCCCTCTATCCACTTTACTCATGCCCTGCATTATTTTGTACGTCTCCATCATATCTCCACTCAGGCACCTTTTTTTCCCAGACTAAAGAGCCCCAAATGTTTTAGCCTTTCCTCATAAGTATCAGCCGAACATCTTGAAGCAATCATCACCCTGTGGGTAGACCCACAATAAAGGCTTTTCTCTCATTTCCATAAGTGGTGCCTCAACCAGATTTGTGGCCCAATAGCCAAAATCCCATTGATTACTATAATAATCCAAAGGTAAAGTGGACCCACTGAATCAATGTGTATTTGGGGGCCTCATCCCCTCCACAAGTTCCACTGATGCCAATGAGCCCATTCCAAATGTAACTCAAGAGACAAGTCTAGAGACGCGCGCACAAAACAAAAAGCAACATGCTATTTTGTCCGGTTGTAAGGTTATGGAATACCTGTGTTATAAAAATAAAACAAAAACAAGCATCCTGTCAAGTAACAAAATACCATTTTCTGTTTTGGAATTGAAACATTTCATCTTCCCTTGTCAAAACATTCCAAAACCATCATAAGAAATCAGGATAGCATGCTGGAAATTGCATTCTGTGTGCAGAGAGGTGGGACCTAGGAATGGATGATGGGCCATAAAATCATCCTCTTCACTGATATATGAAATGATTTTATGGATGATTTTATGGATATATCAGTGCGAGGATATATCAAGTGCAGAGGATGGTTTTATGGTGATTGGGAAAGATCTCATGCAAAAATTGTATGAAATCAAGAGGACACTGTAAGATTTGGCTTCTTTTACCCATATTTAAATGTATTTAAATTTAAAGAGAGAGGATTGCCTGGTGGCTAAATTTACATAAAAAGAGGTTTACATTTAAGCAAAAGAGGTTTATGGGCAAAAGAAGCCAGCTCTTACTGTATCCATTTCATATGATTTTTGCATGGGATCTGTCCCAATCACCATAAAATCATCCTCTGCACTGATAGATCTGACAGTCCATCTCTGCCCAAACAGATCACTATATCTTACTGGCACCTCATCCATTCCTAGGTCCCACCTCTCTGTACAGTACATAGATTGCAATTTCTCACTTCCCGCTCTGGCTTTTGAGCTCTTCATAAAATGGGGTACCTTTAGGACAGGGGAACAAATCCATGTAATGAATCATTTTGTATATTGATCTGTTTTGTTATAAGTTTGTTATAATTTATTTTTTAAAAAATCATTCATAATGCAATAAAATGAGATGCTCTGTTTCTGTTTTTCCCCCTCTTTCTACACAGGTCTCCTTGTTGGGGGCAAAATAGCCTATAAAACAAATATTTTTGGAATAGGCCCGTTTGAAGCAATGGAACTTATGGAGAAAGTGGTTGATCAGAATTCCATGGATTTAAGGGGGCTATTTTACTGCATTTTGTTAAACTAAGCAACAAGAGTTTGGACAGAGATGCTTCAGTATCAGATCTCAAGGTGCAGGTAGGTAGAGTCCTAATCCTAAGACATTTAAGACTTTAAAAGATCAGTGTCAACACTGTAAATTTTACCTAGAACTTAACTTTCAACCACTGGATGCTTTGTAGGTCAAGTACAATGTGAACCTCTTAGAAACTGCTCATCAGCATTGACACTGTTGGCACTTTCATACCACTGTACAAATCTACAACCAATGATCCCATTAGAGAAAAATCCAAAAGTTCTCCTTTTGGAATCTAACTAAATTGTCACTGATTAATATGCAAGCTTTTGAGTTCACCCTAAAACCACCGGAAGACCTAAAATGTTAGTCATGTCAAAGTTTGTTCAGAAGAGTTTATTAAAACTAAAAATGTCACAAATGTATAACCCTACTACCACTTCAAAATATTTCAACAATGTGATTTAATTCAAGTTTATGGTGTAATGTAAAATGTACAATCATGTTCTGCTAACTCCTGGAACTAATCGTATCAGCTCTGCCATTCCATTAGACTATTCCAGTGATGTGGAGATCTGTTATTGTTTTTTCCCCTGCTTGGGTAACAGTTTTAACCTCCATATTAATCTACTCAGACCTTGTGCTCTGAAGAGGCCACTTCAGTTTTGCATGCAGTGTGGAAACATGTGTCAGTCTATACATGGGTCTGACTGTATTCTTCAGTTCAAGTTTTTGAATATTCTCCAAAGACAGAACCATACAGAGTAGAGATGGGCACGAAAAGAACAATTTTTCATTTCTGTTATTCGTTTGTCGTTTTGTTACATAACAAAACAACAAACAAAAATTGTGATGAAAATGAAACAAAACAAACAGAACCACGAAAACTGTGTTCGTTACGTTTTGTTTTCGTTACTGGTGGCGTGCAATAAAATGAGCTGTTTTAAATGTTAAAAAATGCCCTGGACATCCATAAAAATGCAGCGATAATTATTTATACTGTCTGATAATACCTACTGGGTATTATCCTTAAAACGTGCATTTATGTCTTTTCTCAGATCACTGTATTTTTTCCTTTAAGGGGAGTTAGGGGACTTGACCCAAAATGGCTCCCAGATGCCTAATATTGATTTCTTGGATATTAAAACACCCGGGACATCCATAAAAATGCAGCGATAATGTGATAATTATTTGAAATTATTACCTACCAGGGGGTAGGGGTCCTTAAAACGTTTGTTTTTGTCTTCTCCCATCGCAATGTATTTTTCTTTTCCCTTTAAGGATGACAAAATGGATGTCACCACTCCAGCCACAACATGGAGGCAAGCCATGTGATCGGATCATGTAAATTCTTGGAGAACTTCAACCAATAGCATGCCCAGGTTGCAGACTGGGCAGGTCTGGCAGCCACAGAGGGCATAAAAAGCTCTGGCAGCCCCCCGTCCCCCTTGCAGTCTCTGGTGGGAGTTAGGGTGGGATTGCTGTCTCTGCGACGCTAGCTTCAGTCCTGCAGCCTCCCTGTGTGTGTGCGTGCTGCGTACCTCTCAGTGAGTACCCTCCCTTGCCCCGCAGTGCAGTCACTCTGCAGCTGCCTTGCACCCTGGGCAACGCCCGCTGCTGCCTTTGCAGCCTCCCTGCGAACCTAGTCTATACTGTGTCTCTGCCAGCACCAATTTTTTTAGTGTTTTCCCTTTGGTCTGGGACATTGGGGGACACCCACGCACGGAAATGCTTTAAAAATCGCGCAAAAAGCTGGTAGAAACGACAAACAAAAAATGAAAAACGAAAACGAAAATTTTCCAAAAAAATTGCAAAAAGCAGAAACGAAACAAAACCGACCTCTCAATGACAAACAACAAATGAAACACCATTTTTTATTTGTGCCCATCTCTAATACAGAGTACTGTACAGTAATCCACATATATCACTGGGGCCACCTCTGATTTTGTTAGGTGTGGGTGCAATTGCCACCCTACTTGCAGTGGGCAAAGTTGCTGTTATCTGCAGCATATCATTGCAAAGCCAGCACCTACAACCTGCAGATCTTGTGATGCTATCCTATCCATACTACCCTTGCCTCCTGACCTGGCTTCCTGACCAGGAGTTTTTTGGTCTTTTCCCATTTCAATCAAAATTTATTACCATTTCAGTATACAAAACATTTCAATCTGGATAATAGATTCAGAACATTAGCTGCTTCCTTGGTAATAGTGGAATAGATCTCAACCAATTTCCCCCTACAAACAAACAAACAACACTCTTTCTTGGTGCTTCTTTCACTTATATTTTCATTTTTCCTCTTCCCAATCAATTTGATGTTGTTCTTGTTTTAGACAATATGACCACCTGAAACTTTTAGAATTTTATAACCTGAATTTCTTGAACAGAAAGACACATTGTGTTATTTTTTTTTGTTGGTATACAACATGTATATGAAACTGTTTTGTAGGCTCTATAACAGAGCAGTTTACAATGCAATGTAAAAGCCAGAGCAGCCATTAGAAAAAAGAGAGAGAACAAAACAATTAAAAATCCATAAAACAAATGGAAAGACTCATGATGCATGTGAAGGGCGGAAGCCCGTAAAACTTTTTGCATAATCTATTTATGTCTTTGTCTGGAAATATATAAACAATGTCTTTAAAAAGCTGATGCTGAGTTGGACTAGGACAGTGTGTTTCTTCCGGCTTTCTCCCTAACCAGGTATGTTTAGAACTACACTTTTTTTTCACTTTCGAAAGGTCTCTTCTTTCTACACCTTTTTCCTGACGAGTGACAGTTATGTCTGACTCCTATTCTGAGGCCCTGATAGTAGGGGAATGCTATTTAAAAAAACAGTACGTGCATAGGGGGAGAAATATGAAAGAAGGTGAAATGATGCATCCCTGCATGAAACAAGAACCTAATGATAAAAGACTTCCTGAAGGGGGAATCCTTTCTCGGAACAGCACCACAATAATAAATGTGTCGCTTTCATTTTATTGGATCAACTGTCATGGCAATAGAATTTGGAAGCTGACAAAATGGCTGGATTCCCCTCATCCCTTCAAGCAAATGTTGCTGGATTTACTTTAAACCAAGCAGTACTACATGGGTGGTTAATAGAGATGGGCATGACTCAAAAAAAAATTTCGTTTTTCGTTTTTCGTTAAGGGGTCCGTTTCGGTTCGTTTTCATTTTTCAGGTTTTTTTGCTCATTTGTCATTTTCGTTTTCGTTACAAAACAAAATGAAAAAAACAAAACAAAAATGAAAAATTTTCATTTTTGTTAGCATTCTTTTCATTGTGATGTGTCTGTCAGAACGAAAACGAAAAACACGGCAAATTTTTTTGTTTCGTTTTCGTTTTCATTTTGTTTTCTGGAAAATTTTCGTTTTTGTTTTCGTTGTGTAACGAAAATGAAAATGAAAACAAAAACAAAAATTTCGCTGAGTCATGCCCATCTCTAGTGGTTAATGGTCCTTTATGCCAGCTATGCCAATCTGGTTACTATAGCTATCAACCATTATAAGCATCTGTTTAAAGGCATCTGTTGCCTTCCGAATCCTTCCACTGTCGGCACAAGAGGAGGAAGAATCCAGATTTTTCTTCTTCTTGGCTTAAGGGAAAGACAGATACTCGTCTTTGGAACACTGCTGAAAGAGAAGGTCTGGCTATTTTCTCATGGCACCTCCGGAAGATTCCCTGTCCTTCTCCAGGTTCAATAGCACAACAGGGGTTCATTCTGATGCTGCCCTCAAATCAGAGCAAAGCACACATTAACACGTTTGCAGCTCTGGGCCTTTGCGTGTCTTCCTTTTTGCCTACTGTGTGGCAGTGGTACAGAGAAGGAAAGCATTGGCCATTCCTGGGTCCAATCTGAGTTAGCCCATCTTAATTGGCTTGCACATTTTGGTAAAATCCGTAATCCACTGTTGTTGCTATTGTTTTGGCTTCAGGTAGTCTGCCTAATTTAAAAAAAACTCTGAGCTGATATATGGTTTAGATGTTTGGCGATATGATTGTGACCATCAGAGAGCAAGGGGATGCCCGACACCACCTGAGATGCTTCTTCATGTGAGTGAGAAACAGGTGTGGGGGAATTGGCAACAAATGGCATCCAGCAATGCAATAAGGCTTAGCCGCTCCATAAAGTGGGAAATAGGAAAAAATGTGGGATATTTATTTATTTTATATATATTTTTTGTTGAATTTCTATCCGGCCCATCTTCCCTTGGGAACTCTGAGTGGCTTACAATAAGCTGATAGGATCAGCTAAGCAATATATCACAAGACAAGACACAAGACAACACAGGGCAAAATGTAAAGAGACCACAACAATATCTGTGCTAGCGCTGGGCACTTCGCCCTCAGTGCTGGAATGGGTGAGCTCAAAGAGAGTAGATTGTAAGCAAGCATTGTCCTCTTGATCAAGGGGATGGGGGCATTTTAGAGTTTGCAGTACCAATTAGAGATGGGCACGACTCAGAAAAATTTTTCGTTTTCGTTTTCGTTTTCGGCTAGGGGTCCGTTTCGGCTCGTTTCCGTTTTCGTGAGCTAATTTCAAAATTTTTCGTTTTTGTTGCGTTATGTAACGAAAACGAAAAAACGAAAACGAAAACAAAATTTTTTTCGTTTCTTCCCATTTAGCTCCATTATGCATTTTTCCAGTAACGAAAAACAAAAATTGGCTCAAAATTAGTCGTTTGTTTCCGTTTTCGTTCCAGTTCTGAGCCGTTTTTCGTTTTTCGTTTCGTTGCGTAACGGAAATGAAAAACGAAAAGGAAAACGAAAATACCACTAAGTCATGCCCATCTCTAGTACCAATGAATCAAAATTTGGAAAGAAATCATGG
>JAHTLZ010000791.1:5609-19541 GCA_023846285.1 Phrynocephalus versicolor
CCTGGCTGGCACCCTAGTCTCAGTCTCAATGCCCTGCTGCACAAGTCAAGTCTGTACTTAGGAGGAGAACTGTAGCTTCTTCACAGTTGTGTAAATAATAATAGGATTGTATTTATGTAGGCTCAGCTTGCAAGGAAATTGAGTGAGATGGACTCACAACAACACCACCACAAACAACAACACAACCAACAAGGAAATAGGAGCAAGGTGTTTGCCAATCCTGGCAAACAAGTTTCTCAATGCATAGCACAGGGCAAGTGTAACAAAGAGAAATGTAACTTCTTCAAAAATGTAATTGTTTATGTAGCCTGGTGGTAAAAGTAAATGAGTGAGGTTGACTCACAAACAGCACAAAAACCAAGCTAGTAGAAGGAAGGGGTTTGCCAATCCTGGCAAACAAGTTTCACAAGGCAAGTGTATTATTGCACAGGTAACTTATTCAAAGATGTAATTGAAGGAAAAGGTCTATAAAGTGGCTGGGTGCCTGCCCTTCAACAAATGTTTGTTTCAGTGCCTTAATCCAAAAAAATGAATGAGGTGTTGGACAAGAGAAAGAATATATAACTATAAATAAGTAAAATGAAATTGTAAAATGTTCTATAGAAGGTGCCCTAGCCTTGTTGCCAAATGCCAATGCCAATGCCAACACAAATGTGCTTGTGATGTGAGAGATCTTTGAGTGCACTGGTTGGCAAGGGAGACTCTGCCTACTGAGTTCTTCTGATTAATAGTTCTAAAATAATTTAATCCACAGCCTCCAACCCCCCTTCTAAGCACTAGTACTGCCACTTGCTAAACTGTAGGTAGAATAGAAAATGAATGGTAAGGTATAAATAAAACTATAAGCTGCTAGGGTAGGATAGGGTTGCTGGATTCCCTTCCAAAACCCCAATCGCAACAGCAGCAAAAAAGCTGTAGGTAGGCGCAGGGTAAAAGGACCTTTGCCAAGTAAATGAACTCGGTGGGAAATTGGGATAGAAAAGAAATAGTATGGTAGTGTAAAATAAAAATAATATATTTCCAATCCGCACTCCCCTCCCCTCCCGCTCAAATCTTCCCTCCCCCTTGAAGCAAATAGCAAAGCAAATAAAAAACGGAACTCTTCTGAAAACAAAAAAGAATAAACGCTGAGTTGCTATTCCCCACAGCCAGGAATAAAAGAAATTCGAATCGTATGTTTGCGACAAGAATTAAATTCAATTCCCTCCCTCACTCCCTGAGTCCCTGCCTAGCGCGACCGCGAAATCGAAACTAGTAGTAGACTCGAGCGCAGCAATCCAGCCCTGACTAAACCACCCTCCAAGATCCAAGCCCAGACTGCGACGGACTGGAAGGTGCCTCGCCTTTTTATGCCCTCTGGCACATCCAGAAGTGTCAGTCAAAACCTGGCCATGCGATTGGTGGAATGGCTCCGAAAATTTGCATGGTCCCGTCCCATGGCCAGCCCACCGTTGCGCACGTGTAAAAAAAAATGAAAATAAAATAAAATAAAATCAACTGAGACGTATTTTGGCAAGACAAACCCACTGCTGCTACAGTAAAAATTCAAGTGTTTAAAATAGCTATTTTTCTCATGTTTCTGTGGTGCTTTGTTGGGTATTTGGGCCACGGTTTCAAAGAAAAATTTGCAGTCGCCATTTTGGATCCCCCCGCCCGCACACCGAATGGCATTGGCAATGCCCCCCCGCCTGGTACCAGCGCAGCGCAACAGTAGCACTAGCCCAAGGAAAGGGGGGCGGGGAACCCCCCACCCAAAAAAACCCCTTCTGGCCTGGTGGTAGGTGCCCTCAGACAGTTTTTGCCTGCTTTTAGGGCCGGGAATCGGGGTTTTTTTAAACTTTTAAAACTTTTTTTCTGTGCCGCTTGGCATCGTGCGCGATCGCGCGATGCAAGTAATGAGCACGACAAATCTGACCAAATTGTTCATTCGTCGGTTCGAGCTCGAAGTCTGGCGGAGTAATTCCCGTTACCGTTTCCGTTCCGTAACGGAAACGAGTAACGGAAACGGAAACGGGAATACCGCTAAGTCGTGCCCATCTCTATAGGTGAAACAACATTTGGGTTGAACACTCAGGCCACACTATTGATACAATCATATCATTGCTTCCTGCTGAGAGGAGGCTCCTGTAATGTAGGGAACTGTTGGCCCTGGGGTCACGAGTGGACACCACCCAAAGGCATTGTCAGGTAGGGCAAGTCCCACAGTTCCTTGGGGGCAATGTCCCAGGTCAGCACCCTCTAGGCCAGCCAAGCTATACCATCCGTCCTCCTAGCAGCAGGGCACCATCACTTGGCCGGTCCAGACCCTGGTTGGGTTTTTAAAGCCTCCTTGCCCAGGCGCTGTGATCTCAGGAATGGCAGAGGCCTGGGATCGGAGGGGTATAATTGTTAAGCATTTTGGGACTCACCTAATGCAGCCGTTCTCCACACTACCTGCCATGGCCATGGGCAAGCCTAGCTATGACCCATGCCTCCCATCCAGGCTGCATAATGCAGCTTGCAGCCCCTCAGCAAATCTAGCCAGGAACAGGTCCAAGCCCGGGTTCAAGAGGTGCATGCCATCTGGTCAATAGAACTTGGGGTTGCTCATGCAGATGCTTCAGTGACCAATCACTGAGCCACTCTCAGTTCAACCACAGCAGAATGTCCAGCGATAGGTGGAACCTGCCATTCCTCCTCATGCCTCTCTCTTTGCCTCAGCCCTTAATCATTTTCTTCATTCTGAAGTTGCCGGTCATGTCAGTGCTCCCAAGGGACTTGGCATGAAAGGCCAGGACTGATACTTTGTCTTAGAGGGAACTGGGGGCTGGCCCTTTCCTGTGTAAGGTAACCAAAGCAAAGTGTTCTGCTTATATACCTCCCCATACCACTTGAAGTAGTCTCTGGGCGGTTTACAATTTTTTAAATTACAGTGTGCAGGCTACACATTGCCTCCCCAGCAAGCTGGGTACTCATTTTACCGACCTCGGAAGGATGGAAGGCTGAGTGAACCTTCAGCCTGCTACCTGGGACTGAACCCAGGTCGTGAGCACAGTTTTACCTGCAGTACAGGCATTTAACCACTGCGCCACGAGGCTCTGTTGCAGGTGCTTGACAGGCAGCAGCCAGAGTGGCTGCAGACCTGATTCCAACCTGAAGGCATTTAATTCCTTTGTGGTTGTCAGGTATCCTCGCCTCGTATGCACTCAAGAGCCCAACTATTGCCCATTCAGCTTCTCCTCTCCAATCGTCCACATGTTCTCGGGGAGCTCCACGGGGTGCTGACAGGCTCCTGGGGCCAAGTCCCTGAACCAGCAATCTGTTGGGGGGAGAGGGAATTGGCTAAGTTGTTGTTGAGATTGGGGACATGTTTGGTATGTACCAAAATATTATGCCTCAGTGTGAAGGGGACAAGAGCCCTGACAAGGTGCATTACTCTCAGTTTTGGCCATCAGGTTATTAATGATGTGCACAATGACTTGTTGTCACAACAGCAGTGCATGACAGAGTTTTCCCAGCTACCCACCCAGAGGCGCAGCACACCAATGTTCGAGAACAGCTTGAGAAATGTCAGGTTGCAGGTGACACCCCTCCTTTGCTACTCTTCTGGCCATGGCCTGTGGTGCCACTGACCTCTGAAGTAGATCCCATGGCTGGGGGGGGGGGGTGCCGCATCCGTGTGGACCTGGAAGTCGATACCTAGGTGCAGTTCTGTGCACCAGAAGGGCATGCCATTGAACTCCTCCAGGAACCAGCGCCACACCTGCAGGTCCCCACACATGCCTGCTATAATCCGGGTCCTGTGCATGGGCTTGTGGAACTCTCACATGGCATTGCAAAGGTGTCTAATGAATGCCTATCCTG
This sequence comes from Phrynocephalus versicolor, assembly GCA_023846285.1. Taxonomy (NCBI): domain Eukaryota; kingdom Metazoa; phylum Chordata; class Lepidosauria; order Squamata; family Agamidae; genus Phrynocephalus; species Phrynocephalus versicolor. The sequence goes on from JAHTLZ010000791.1 coordinate 9,453, forward strand.
GCACCACGACCATGCAGGCAAAGTTCAAGTGGCACACTATCTCCTGGAGCTCCTTAAGTGTGACCTTAGAGTGTCCCACCAGGACATCCAGCCTCACCTTGAGATTGTCCAATTTCTTGGGTGGCAGCCAGCAGGATTGTTCCCACACATCGAGCTCTACACCCACGTAAATGAGAACAGTGGCGTGTCCCTCAGTTTTTTTCTCAGCCAAGGACAGGCCCAGTCCTTTAGAAAATAAGTTCATCCAAATAGTGGGCTGTGGCCCTAACCCCTCTCCTAGCTCACAGCTTCCATTCCAGAAAGGTGCTGAATCTCTCAAGGGCTGTGCATGATATGAGGAGCCAAACAGGAGTGCCCTGTTCATGTATTAGCAACCCTCAAACTGGAAGCCCAATAGTTCAAAACCATTGGGGTGCACCGGGAAAAGGCGAAACGTGGACTTGATGTTGCACATTGCTAGCTCTGCCCCAATGCCACAGGCTCGGATCATGCAAACCGTGGCATCGAAGTATGTATAATGTACTGTGCACAATTCACAGGGGATGGGATCATTGACTGAGCCATCCTCCAGGTATGAGAGGTGGTGTATGAGCCAGAATTCCCCCGGGGTCTTTTAGGGCACTAAGCCCAGAGGGGAGATCTGAAAATTGGACATCGGCAGACCCCTGAAGGAGCCAAACACCCGGCCAGAAGTGATGTCCTTATTGATTTGGGCCCTGGCCACTACCTTCATACCCAAGAGTGACTTAAGGTTATTGGCTGTGGTGGCCAGGCATTCCTGTAATTCCTAAACCCATCCCAACAAACCACATGGCTGCCTCCCTGTTTGGATAGTGTTGCAGACACTGGGCCAGGACCAGCAGCCTTTTGAAAGCATTGCCACAGGTGTGATGGCCTTCATGGTGGCTCCTAGCTCTCTGCCTGCACCCCTCTGGTCCCTGGCCCTGGTGCAGGCACTCGGCCAATGTGAGGCAGCACAGAGAGCACATATGTGTTTATACTTGGAGGCCTTCCTGGTGCACCCAGCCTGATTAGTCCCAGCAGACCATGTGGGTTTGAACTGCCTGTCCCACATTGGTATGGGCTATGGTGGCCTATGGGGGATGATGAATCAAGTGGTCTCTGTCAAAGCTATCACCCTGCACTGAGCGGGCCAGGCACATGGGATGTCATATTGAAGAGGGAAAAGGTTTGTTCTCCATGGCTTCAGAGACTAGGACTCGGGGCAATGGTTTCAAACTACAGGAAAAGAGATTCCATTTGAACATTCGGAAGAACTTCATGACAGTTAGAGCTGTTCGGCAGTGGAATATGCTGCCACGGAGGGTGGTAGAGTCTCCTTCTTTGACAGTATTTAAGCAGAGGCTGGATGGCCATCTGTCGGAAATATTGTGAAGGGGTTCCTGCTTGGCAGGGGGTTGGACTCGATGGCCCATGAGGTCTCTTCCAACTCTATAATTCTATGATTCTATGATTCTATGGTCTCCAACCACAGGGTGGGCAGCAGCTCATCCTACCTCAGATTAGTCTTCTGGGCACCCTGCTTCCTGAAATTTTCATCATACAAGAGCCACATGTGCCAAGGGTAGTCCACATAGGCCTTGTACATTATATTCTCATAGTGGAAGAGGGACAGGGCCCTCCAGGGCTGTGCTTTGATGATGACCTACATCTAGGTGCTATAGCCCAGCAGCCAGTTCACCCAGGTGCACTGTGGCTTGCACTTGTCCTTCTCATCCTCTTTCTACCCCGCCCAAAGCTCTACCTCTCTGTTAAGCAGTAAAACATGTCAATGTATTCCCCTTTCAGGAAACACTCCCTGGTAGCTTTGGTCAGAGTGGAAGAATCATTGTGGGGGTTCTACTGAGGAGAGACAATTTCCTTGTTGGGGCATGGCTCCTGCCTGCCTAGGGCCTGTGTGCACATGCTAGGAAGCTAGTATGTTGCCCACATGCCCCTGGCTGTGGGGCTGGGGGGGATAGTAGACTGGCAGGTACCACCACTGGGCACCACCTCGACCCAGCTGGGTACATGAAGCCATTCATTTGTGTGCCCAGCTGCAACCCTGTTTAGGGCCAGGCAGCCCAGGGGGCCATTGTGGGGTTTTATGGGGTGGGTCCACCTCTACCACTGTGCTGGCAGTGGCTGCGAGCTTCCCCGGCTTACCCCGCACACCTCTTCAAAGCATCCACCATGGCACAAATCTGCTCATAAATAGGTCCCGCCTCCTCCTCAGACCCAGATTCAAGTGGGAGGATTTGTGGTGAAGGACCATTGGGGAGTCTCTTGGCTCAGGTGGGACCCTGTCCATTTATAGACCCCATGGTAGAAGCCGCCCTCTGTGAGCACTCCAGTTCTGGAGATGTATGCTCACAATACCTGCAGGGGGCAGCTTCAGCTCACCCACCTCCCAAGGCACAGCACCCTGCTGCCGAGGTAAAGGGGTGGGCCATGAATCACACCAGGTGTCCTGGCTGTTGGTGTTGCAGGGGCCCCCAGCTGGCCATGCCAAAAGGGCTCCCTCCTAGACTGAAGAATGGCTGTCTGCTGCTCATCCACTGGAAGGTGAGGGTAGAGGGGGTGAGCCCCTGAGTTCCCTTGCTAGTTGCTGCTGGCAGTGCTGCTAGCTGCCAGGTGTCACTAGATCTGATTGCCCACCCAATGGGTACCACACATGAAGGCTCCCACCCAAACCTACACTGCAATGAACCTGTTTGGATATTCGGCCAGGCAGGCCAGGCCCACCGTAGGTTGTTGGCAGAGGGCAGCGGGTGCCAATTGTACAAATCCCAGCCCCCCCCAGCCCCACTGTGGTGTTGGTGCCACTGGGAGTGGGTGGGGCTTAACAATGGGGATGGTGGGGAGGGCTTAACAATGGGGATTGGCCATGGCCGTGTGTCTGCGGCAGTAGGCTGTGGGGTAGACACTCAGTCTGGTCAGGTCACCACAGCAGGGAGGTCTGCTGGAGTGGCCAGCAGCAGAGCTGCTGGAGCAGTGTGGCCTTCATGCAGTCTAGGAAGAGCAAGAAGCTTCCAGCCAGCTGTGGGGCCAGTGTGCAATGGTATCCACCAGTTGCTCAAGGTGGGCAATGGAGCCCTGGTGCCAGATGAGACAGTGGCGGAACTGCCCAGTAGTGTAATACATGACAACTCAGAATTAAATCCATATTAGTGCAGTGATAAATAACACTACCACTGCAAAGTTGATTCCAGTGTACGGCAAATCTTTCCTGGGTTTTCTAGGTAAAAACTATCAGAGGGGCAGCTTGTCCAAGGCCACACAGCTGGTTCTTCTCCCTGGAGGCACAGTGAGGAATCAAACATTCAATTTTTGGCTCTTGTACTTAAAAGCACTTTCCATGCCTAGTTGCCTACTATTAAAGTTTATACTGTTTACCATGCAGTCTTCTTTCTATGTGATACTGCCTTATATTCTAGCCAGATCTCTCTCTCAATCTTGCATGCGCTCTCTTACACACAAATACTTTTGTTAAACAATGAAACTTCAAACAGTAAAAGAAAGACCACAAGGACATCAGATTTACTGTAAGAAAGACCACAAGGACATCAGATTTACTGTATCTCTCTTTGAGTTGAAAACATATTAGAAGAATTTTACCCAGTTAATTTTTCAATCAGCAGGCATTAGAAGGTTTCTGTTAGGAAAAGAATTTAAGCAAAAACATTTAGAAAAATGATTAATTGTATATTAAGCTAGTGAGCTGGATAGTCATCAATTTTGTGAGATGATGAGAAATTCATATTCAGAGGAAACATATGAATTCAGTTATACTTTATTTTTACACTTTTCAGCAAATCATCTTGATATTAAGGTAATTAAAATGACAGAATCTGGTTCAGGGGGTGTCTGAAGGGGGATACTGATCTAGAATATATAATTCTTTACTTTGGGTCCCTAAGGTCAATGATGGAGCAAAAAAGAAAAGAAAAAAAAGAAAAAAAAAGAAAAAGAAAAAGAAAAGAGGCTGAAGAATAGATTGGGGTACAAGGGCTGGTTCCGAGATTTGGATGAAGCATACACCTCATAGGCTGTGGTCTCACCTGGTTTTGATCCTGATATTCTGAAGTTCCGGCTTTTCCTCTCCATCCCATCATGTGATTTATTATGTGGGACAGGAGGTCCCAAGTCCAAAGCTGGTTATTTTTATTTTAAATGCAGTTCAGCCCCCTTGGCCAGCAGCTCGCGCTAGCATTCAAAAAAAAAATGGACCACTTTCTGGGGGAAATTAATCAAAGGACACACGAAGGAGCTTCCTCTTGCACCGAGGTTGCCTTGAAATTTTAAAAACCAGCACCATTCAGCTAGTTGGTGCTCTGAGAAAAAACAAAAGAAAGAAACCTGGATCATCTGTGTGGTCCCACAACGTCTGCCTCCTTAAAGCGTGGATTTTTAAGCGAGGCAGAAAACTCCCTACTTCTCCGGTAAGTCAAAGAAACCTCGCTTAAAGGGGCATTACCGGGTTTTCTTTTCTTTTCGTTTTTTCAAAAAGCCTGGTGGCCGTGGGGACGACATTTTTGGGCATGATTTATTTAGGAATTTAAACTGCTTTTAAAGGGACGTGGGACCAGGGCCATAGTGCCATTCAGCTGCAACAATAAATGCTGCTCACTATCATTTTGTTCTGTAGCTGAAGTTCATTCCAGGTTCTGATCAGACAAACCTATATACCTTATAAGGTAGGTTCAACACATAAGTCAAGGCACATGCTTTCTAGAAACACACTAGAAAACAACTATTATATTTGAAGCCACTCCAGCCAGCTACTGTAGCAGTATGAGAGGGAGAGCATCAGAGCACCCGGCAGCCTTTTAAACCCTCCCCTCCTAGCACCTGGGCCTGGGCCTGGGCCTGCTTACATCACCTTTTCCCCTCAGCTACTTTCTTTTTCTTTTAAAGGTTTTCTGTTGGAGAACTAGGGCAGCTGGTCCTCAAAGGAAATAAAGAGAATAAGAGGTCTGCAGAGAGACAGGAGGAAGATTTAAGGTAGATGTTCTCCAACTTTACTTTTTGCAAATCTGGATTACTAAAGAGGACCTACCTTAAATCTTCTCTCTCTCTCTCTCTCTCTCTCTCTCTCTCTCTCTCTGATTCCTTGTTCTTTTCTTTTCTCTTTTAGTTGGCCTACTGTCCCAGTGTGAGGACAGCAAGCCATTAAAAGAAACAAAAAAAGAAGATTAATGAAAGAAGAAAGTAGACACAGGTGCCACCAGATGTTTGCAGGAGAGGATTCCAGTGAGCAACAAATTGCAGACAAGGCTGATGTCTTCCTCTCTCTGTGTTAATTCTTGTGAATTAGCCTGATCAAACCCAGCTTCCCAGTTAAATTTGAAACAAATACATTTCCACTTTTTCCAACTATATTGTAAAACCCAGGATCCAAATCCAAATCTCAATCCAGATTATTTTTGGGTATTTTAGCATCCTAAAATATGTTTATTTTTATATTTTCCTAATAAAATATCCTTATTTTCATTCCTATAAATATTATACTTCAGAGAACACTTTGACAAGGTCCTTGTAGACCCACTTTAATAATTATTGTCACACACCTTCAAAGAAAGAAAGTGTGCTACTTGTCAAAAACTAGTCAGAATCTGATGCCAGTTTTATCTGAAAACACTCTTCAGGCACTTCAGAAATAGGGTGTGAATTTTGCACCCCCTCAATCTTGAATTAGTGGCAATTTGCTGATGTGAAAATGCCATTTTCCTTGCTCAAGAGCATTTTGGCTACATTTACCTAACTATATTTGGCTACATTTACCTAACTACATTTACCTAACTATATATGTACATTTACCTAACTATACTGGCCAAGCGGTCAGTCTTGGAAGCCAAGTTCTGGTTGTTAGGAAGAAGATTGAAGCCCAAGACTTCCAAGGTAGCATTTTCAGAAGTGCTACCTGTTCCTCGTGCAGGACCCACCAGGCAGGCAGAGGTCAGAAGCCTCAATGCGTGGATGAGGCAATGGTGTCGAGAGGAGGGCTTCAGATTTGTCAGGAACTGGAGAACCTGTTCAGGAGGGACGGGTTGCACTTGAATCATGATGGGACCAGATTGCTGGCACTCAACCTCAAAAAGGTTGCAGAGCAGCTTTTAAACTGATAACTGGGAGAAAGACGACAGGAGCTGAGTGGCATCCGGTTCGGAACACCTCATCCACAGGGAATGATGTTGGAAAGGGTAGAGAATCACATAGAGATGACATAGCACTTATTAGTACTGGGAGAATAATGAATGTGATAGTTTGTCTACTGAAAATAATAGCTGTGGGGGGAAAAGAACAAAGCAGCAGCTGTTGTTGCGGGACCCACTGTACAGGTGCTTCTACGCCAATGCTCGAAGCCTCCGAGCAAAGATCGGAGAACTTGAACATTTGGCAGCTAGGGATAACATAGATATAATAGCCATAACGGAAACCTGGTGGAATGTGGAGAACCAGTGGGATACAGCAATACCAGGCTATAAACTCTATAGAAGGGATAGAGAGGGGCGAGTTGGAGGAGGAGTGGCCATCTATGTCAAAGAAGGGGTAAAATCCAGCAGAATGGAGATTGACAGAGGGTCTGACTCCACCATAGAATTACTGTTAAACTACCAGGTCCAAGGAGTGATGTGATAGTTGGAGTATTCTATCGTCCACCAGATCAAAAACTTGAGGGGGACCTTGAAATGAGGAGAGAAATCATGGAGATGGCTAAGAGGGATAGGATAGTAATCATGGGGGACTTCAATTATCCCCACATTGACTGGGCCAATGTGAGTTCCGGGCAAGAAATAGAAACTGGGTTTCTCGACTTGCTGAATGACTGTGCCTTAGAGCAATTTGTCATGGAGCCCACCCGAGAATAGGCAACTCTGGATCTAATACTATGTGATACTCAGGACCTGGTCAGGGATGTGAATGTCACTGATCCACTGGGGAACAGTGACCATGCTGCAATCTCCTTTGCCATGCATGTCGGAGGAAGAATGTCAACCAAATCAGACATAAAAACCCTTGATTTTCGAAGGGCAAACTTCCCTCAGATGAGGAAACTAGTTAGAGAGAAATTGAAGGGGAAGGTTAAAAGAATCCAATCTCTTCAGAGTGCATGGAACCTGTTTAAAACAACGGTAACAGAGGCCCAGCACAAGTGCATACCACAAAGAAAGAAGAGCTCATTTAAGTCCAAGAGGGCACCAGCATGGTTAACGAGTGGACTTAGAGAGGCTCTAAAGTGCAAGGAGAGGCGCTTCTGTAAATGGAAATCCTCCCCAAATGAGGAAAATAAAAACGAACACAAACTCTGGCAAAAGAAATGTAAGAAGATGATAAGAGAGGCAAAGAAGGATTTTGAGGAAAGCATGGTTAGCAATATAAAGGGTAATAATAAAAGCTTCTTTAAATATGTTAGAAGTAGAAAACCTGCCAGAGAACCAGTTGGCCCTCTGAATGGTGAGGGAGGAAAAGGGGAGATTAAGGAAGACTTGGAAATTGCAGAGAAATTAAATGAGTTCTTTGCATCTGTCTTCACGACAGAAGACCTTGAGCAGATTCCGCTGCCTGAACGGCCCCTCTTGACTAAAGAATTAAATGAAATACAGGTTAAAAGAGAGGATGTATTGGGACTAACTGATAAATTGAAGATTAATAAGTCACCGGGCCCAGATGGCATCCACCCAAGGGTTATTAGGGAACTGAGAAATGAAATTGCAGATCTCTTAACGGTAATATGCAACTTGTCTCTTAAAACGGCCACAGTGCTGGGGGACTGGAGGATAGCAGATGTCACACCAATTTTTAAAAAAGGAAGGAGGGGTGACCCAGGAAACTACAGGCCAGTTAGCCTTACATCTGTCCAGGGAAGATGGTGGAAAGCCTCATCCAAGAGAAAATCTTAAAACACATAGAAGAACAAACCTTGCTGAGAGAAAATCAGCATGGCTTCTGCAAAGGTAAGTCTTGTCTGAGAAATCTTTTAGAATTTTTTGAAAAGGTCAACAGGCTTGTGGATTTGGGTGAACTGGTGGATATAGTCTATCTGGTTTTTCAAAAGGCTTTTGACACAGTCCCTCACCAAAGGCTGCTGAGAAAATTGCATAGTCAGGGGACAAGAGGGCAGGTCCTCTTATGGATTGAGAACTGGTTGAGATCCAGGAAACAAAGAGTAGGTGTCAATGGGAAATTTTCACAATGGAGAGAGGTGAAAAGCGGTGTGCCCCAGGGATCTGTCCTGGGACCAGTGCTTTTCAATCTGTTCATAAATGACCTGGAGACAGGGATAAGCAGTGAGGTGGCCAAGTTTGCAGATGACACAAAACTTTTCCATGTGGTAAAAACCAGAGAAGACTGTGAAGAGCTCCAGAAGGATCTCTCCAAACTGGGGGAATGGGCTACGAAATGGCAAATTTATTTATTTATTTATTTATTTATTTTCACATTTATATACCGCACCTATGTTCCTCATAGGGGACTCAGGGCGGTTTACAACAGACAAGATAAAACAGTTAAAAAGGCTAAGACACCATCAATGCAAAATACAGAGTAAATGCAGTCAAGCGCCCCCCCCAAACAAACAAACAAACAAACAAACAAAAAACAGAATCCCTAATCAGTGTCAAAGGCATCCCGAAAGAGTAACGTCTTTGGATTTTTCCTAAACGACGCCAGTGACGGAGCCTGCTGAAGCTCGCTCGGAAGCTTGTTCCAAAGAGTTGGCACCACCACCGAGAAGGCCCGTCCACGTGCACTTGTTTTGCGGGCCTCTCTCGGAGTGACGGTCCAGAGCGAGAGGCCCAGAGAGGATCGGGTGGGTCGGGCTGGATCTAATTGTTGGGGGAGACGCTCTGCCAGATAAGCAGGGGCCAAGCCATGGAGGGTTTTGTAAACCAAAACCAACACCTTGAATTTTATCCGGGAGGCAACGGGCAACCAGTGTAGGCGAGCCAGGATGGGGGTGACGCGGTGGTAACGACGTGCGCCGACCACCAGCCTGGCCGCTGCATTCTGGACCCGCTGCAGTCGCTGAAAAAGGTTCAAGGGGAGCCCCATGTAGAGACCGTTGCAGTAATCCAGCCTCAACATGCCCAGCGCCTGTACCACTGTCCTCAAGGAGCTCTCATCGAGGTACGGGCGAATCTGGGCGATGAGCCTAAGGTGGTAAAAGGCCGACCTGGTCACGGCTGACACCTGAGATTCCAGGGTCAGATCCGAGTCCAGGACGACGCCCAGATTCCTCACTCTTTGCGCCAGCTGGAAGGCGGACCCGCCCAGACTGGGAAGAGGGCCACAGTACCCCTCCGAGCCGCCCCCGAAGAACAAAACCTCGGTCTTTTCAGGGTTAAGTCTGAGTCTGTGGGTCCTGGTCCAGTCCAAAACCTCAGCCAGGCAACGATCAAGGGTCCGGACGGCCTCCACTGCACCGGTGGAAAAGGAGAGATAGAGCTGTGTGTCATTAGCGTACTGATGACAGCAGACTCCAAAACTCCGGATGATCTCTGCCAGCGGCTTCATATAGATGTTAAAGAGCATTGGGGAGAGGGTTTTAATGTAGCCAAATGTAAAGTAATGCATATTGGGGCAAAAAATCAAAACTTTATCTATCAACTCATGGGCTCTGAGATATCCTTGACAGATCAGGAAAGAGAACATGGTTTGTTGGTGGACAGCTCCATGAAGGTGTCTCCCCAATGTGTGGCAGCGGTAAAGAAGGCCAATTCCATTATCAAAAAGGAGATTGAAAATAAAACAGCCAACATTATAATGCCATTATACAAAACAATAGTAAGGCCGCACCTGGAGTATTGTGTACTATTCTGGTCACTGCATCTCAAGAAAGACATAGTGGAACTGGAAAAGGTGCAGAAGAGAGCGACTAAAATGATTACTGGGATGGGGCACCTCCCTTATGAAGAAAGGCTAAAACATTTGGGCCTCTTTAGTCTGGAAAAAAGGCGCCTGAGGGGGGATATGATTGAGACATACAAAATAATGCAGGGTATGAGTAAAGTGGATAGAGGGAAGCTCTTCTCCCTCTCACAAAATACCAGAACTAGGGGACATACACTCAAATTGAGGGCTGGGAGA
>JAHTLZ010000792.1:0-12798 GCA_023846285.1 Phrynocephalus versicolor
TTTTCCTTATATTATTTTGTATTTTATACTTACTGGCTTTGTTTATTGGCTTTTGTATTTTGTATTCTGTATTTATTGGTTCTTGTATTTTGTATTTTGAATTTTGTATTTTTGTAGTTTTGTATTTGGTTGTTATATATATATATATATATATATATATATTGTTGTCTTTGGGTCTGGGCCTCGACCACTTGAGACCTATGGAGGCCACCGGGCGTTCCATCGGGGTGGTGTCGGGCCGCGGGAGATACGCTGTGGGCCGACGGGCCGATCGGCCAAGGAGAACACGGGACAGACATTTATTGCCTGTCCCCCGTTCTGACCCGTTGGTCCGCCGCCAAATGGATGGGATCCAAACCGTCTGTCCCCCCGGTCTGTCCTGTCTGCTTATTAATGCCAGGTCGGTACATAATAAGATCCCGCTCGTCCACGATTTGATTGTGGACAAGAGTGCCGACCTGGCTTTCATCACGGAGACCTGGGTGGGCGAGGGGGGTGGGGCTTCTCTCTCCCTCCTTTGCCCCCAGGGCTACCGTTTAGAGCAGCTTGGCAGGCCGGGGGGGTGGGGGGGCGGGGTGGCTATGGTCTTTAGGGACTCCTTTTGTGTCAGTAGATCCGCAATGTTGGTGAGTCCGGGATTGGAATGTCTCCACCTTATGGTGGGCCAAAGGGACAGGTTTGGGGTAGTGCTCGTGTACCGTGCTCCCTGCGACCCTGCACTTACCCTCCCAGAGCTCTCCGAGTTCATCTCAGCGGCACTTTTGAGGTCCCCCCGCCTATTGGTGGTGGGGGATTTCAATGTGCACGCCGAGGTTGGGCTGTCTGGAGTAGCTCTGGAATTCATGGAGTCCATGGCCTCCATGAACCTGTCTCAGTTAGTCATCGGTCCCACTCATAAATGTGGACACACCCTGGACCTGGTTTTTGCCTCCACATTGCGGGGGTTCGATCTGGGGGTCGGGAGATTGCAGGCCCGGCCCGTGTCATGGTCAGATCACTATCTACTGACTTTCTCTATTGCGGTAGCCACCCCGCCCCACGGGGAGCCGGGCCCTTCCATCTGGGCCCGTCCCCGGGGGCTCCTGGTCCCTTCGCGGTTCTCGGAGGCCCTCGGGGATGTTCCAGACGGTTTGGATGACGATCCCGCCGACTCCCTAGCCCAAAGGTGGTTTGAGGAGGTGGCTGGGGTTGTCGACCGGATCGCCCCCAAGCGCCTGATCCGATGCCGAGCCCGCACGTCTCCTTGGTTTACCGAGGAGTTGCGGGCGATGAAGCAAGAGCGGAGAAGGCTAGAGAGCAGATGGCGGAACGCTCGGACGGCTCAGAATTGGGCTGCGGTTAAGGCGTCGAACGGTCGCTATTCCCGTGCGATAAGGGCGGCTAGGAGATCTTTTGCCGCCCTGAGAATTGGTGAGGCCTCGAATCGTCAAGCGGAACTATTCCGTGTGGTTCGAGACCTCACCAATCCCGCTCCGCCTGGGCCTCCTCCTAGTGATTTCACTAGCGAGTCTTTCACAGCCTATTTTAAATCTAAGATAGAGGCCATCCGTTCCGAGCTGGACACCGGTTGCTCTGATCCGGCTCCTGTCATGGCCAGCGTCGGGCCACCTCGGTCGCCTCGGTTTGTTGAGTTCGGACCTGTTACACCTGTGGATACCTCCAGGGCGCTGGGACACTGCAGGCCTGCGGCCTCTCCGTTCGACCCTTGCCCTGCCTGGTTGATTAAGAGCGCAGGGGGGAGCATGCCGAAATGGGCTTCACTGATTGCTTCGGCCTCCTTCAGAGACGGGATTTTTCCCAGTCTTCTGAAGGAGACGGTGGTGAAGCCCATTATTAAAAGACCCGGCTTGGCGGTGGACGATTTGTCCAACTATCGTCCCATAGCCAATGTTCCCTTTTTGGGCAAGGTGATTGAGCGAGTCGCCGCCCTGCGTCTTCAGTCGTTCCTGGAGGAGAACCATGTCTTGGATCCTTTCCAGTCCGGGTTCAGGCCGCGTCATGGGACCGAGACGGTCCTGGTCGCTCTGCATGATGATCTGTTGAGGAGGGCTGACAGGGGTTGCTCTACCCTGCTGGTCCTTCTCGACCTGTCAGCGGCTTTTGATACCGTCGACCACGGTATCCTGCTGGAACGGCTCTCGGAGGTAGGGATTGGGGGCCAGGCCTTGGCCTGGTTCCGGTCCTTCCTTGGGGGCCGCACCCAGCGAGTGAGCTTGGGGGGTGAGCTGTCGGCTCCCTGGACACTCCCTTGTGGGGTGCCGCAGGGGTCGTCACTCTCCCCAATGCTCTTTAACATCTATATGAAGCCGCTGGCAGAGATCATCCGGAGTTATGGAGTCTGCTGTCATCAGTACGCTGATGACACGCAGCTCTATCTCTCCTTTTCCACCTGTGCAGTGGAGGCCGTCCGGACCCTTGATCGCTGCCTGGCTGCGGTTCTGGACTGGACCAGGACTCACAGGCTCCGGCTCAACCCAGGCAAGGCCGAGGTTATGTTCTTCGGGGGCTCCTCGGAGGGGTACTGTGGCCCTCTTCCCAGCTTGGGTGGGTCCGCCCCCCAGCTGGCGCAAAGAGTGAGGAATCTGGGCGTCGTCCTGGACCCGGACCTGACCCTGGAACCCCAGGTGTCAGCCGTGGTCAGGTCGGCCTTTTACCATCTAAGGCTTATCGCCCAGATTCGCCCGTACCTCGATGAGAGTTCCCTGAGGACTGTGGTACAGGCGCTGGTCATGTCGAGGCTGGATTATTGCAACGCTCTCTACATGGGGCTCCCCTTGAACCTTGTTCGGTGACTGCAGCGGGTCCAGAATACGGCGGCCAGGCTGGTGGTTGGCGCGCGCCGTTACGACCGCGCCACCCCTATCCTGGTCCGCCTACACTGGTTGCCCGTTGCCTCCCGAATAAGGTTCAAGGTGTTGGTTTTGACTTACAAAACCCTCCATGGCTTGGCCCCATCTTATTTGACGGAGCGTCTCACCCGGCAATTAGATCCAGCCCGACCCACCTGCTCCTCAGTGGCTCTTTCACTGCGGACAGTCACCCCGAGGGAGGCCCGTAGGGCGAGCACTCGCGGGCGGGCCTTCTCGGTGGTGGCTCCTTCCATTTGGAATCGTCTTCCCAGTGAATTACGGCGGGCTCCATCACTGGCGGCTTTTAAGAAGAATTTGAAGACCTTTCTTTTTCAAGAAGCCTACGGCGATGCATAGGGACCTTTTTTTTTTTTTTCTTTTTTTTTTTGCCCGCCTAACTGCTCTTGGATTTTACTTTCTTATTGTTATTGTTCTTGGTATTGATTTTCATCTGTTTTATTAGTATGTTGTGAACCGCCCAGAGTCCCCTTGTGGGAATGGGGCGGTATACAAGTGTAATAAATAAATAAATAAATAAATAATAAATTGACTCTACGTATGATTCACTGATTATGGCAATGGAAGCAATGAGGAGTGAAGATTTAACTCTTTCATATGTTACTTCTAGATTGCTACAAGAAGAACAACACAGAGTGGAAAATAAAATGAGTAAAATGTCTGTGTCTAAACAGCAAAGCTCAGATAATATACAATTAATCAAGAAATGCTTTTCCTGTGGAAGTTCACAACATTTGAGAAGAAATTGTGGCAAATTGCAGGAGGTTGTGAGAACTTCAAAACATATGAATTTGCAACCAATAAGAAGAAAGGTGGTTTTCAAGCCTCAGTGATTAAAGTGCAACATGGTAAATGTACAAATACTGCACAGTGCATAATCGACTCAGGCACTTCTGTACATTGTATTAAAAATAAGGAAATGTTTTCTAAGCTAACAAAGTTTGATTCACAGAGTGTGTCGTTGGCTGATGCGACTGAGGCAGAAATTAAAGGAGAAGGAAGCTTATTCTTCAAGCCTTTGAATTGCCTATTTGAAAGAGCATTGTATGTACCATCTCTGAAATGGAATTTGATTAGTGTGTCTAACTTGTTGAAACAAGGTTTTGAGGTTGTGTTTACTGGTGATATGTGTAAAATCATAAAGGATGGCAACACAGTTGCAACAGGTCATTTAAACGATAACCTTTTGTGTTAAATATTCCAAACTCTGTAAATACAATACAAAACACACCTATACATCCGAAGTGCATTCATATGTTACACAGAGTGATGGGACATGTCAGTTTTCCTGTTTTGCAGAAGACGCTGCAATGTGTACAAGACATGGACATTAAAAACTGTAAGTCTTTTTTGGAATGTAATATTTGCAAGTCAATTAAAAGTCTGTTCCAGTGGCAAAAATGAGCAATAGAAAAAGCAGTAAGCCTTTTCAGCTCATTCATATGGACGTTATTGGTCCCTTAGCACCATCTCTTGGTGGTTCAAGGTTTTGTCTAGTGATAACTGATGATTTCACCAGATTTTCATGGGCATTTATATTGAAACACAAAAGACAAGTGTTTTCTTTTTTCAAGGAGTGGACTGCAATGGTGGAAAGAAGATTTGAAGATCAGATTTGATTTGTTCGGACAGATCGTGGAATAGAGCTTCTCTCAAATGAGTTTGTTGGTTTTCTTAAGAAGAAGGGAATTTTTCACAGATTAACAAATCCTTCAGTTTCACAGGAGCATGGAATTTCGGAGAGGAAGAATGGTGTTCTTCAAAATATTATGAATGATATGTTGGCTGATACAAAGTTGCCCAGGGGATATTGGGCAGAGGCCATGAAATGTGCAAATCATGTAGCAAATAGAATATGGAATTCTGCAATTGACAATATTCCTTATTTTTTATTACATAGAAAGCAACCAACCCTGAAGTATATGAGAACATTTGGAACTGAAGCCTGGGTGCATATTCCAAGAAAATATTGATCGGAGAACAGTCCAAAATCTCGTAAGCTTATCTTTGTTGGTTATCAGCCGGGTTCTAAGTCTTGGCATTTCTGTGACAATCATGGAAAAATATATTTACGCAGATCAGCTACATTTTGTGAACACAAGAATTGGAGAAGCATACATGCAAATGATGAAGTTTTCTTGCCAAATGTGTCTCACACTCAGTCAAGAAGTCATAATTCACAACAAAGTGAAGGTTTAGGAGGGGACAGAGAGAAGAGACACGAAAAACATGAAGAACATGAAGAAGGTCACATATCTGAGGAGGTGGAGGAACAGGTCTTGCCAAGACATTCCACAAGAACAAATTTTGGAGTACCACCTCAGAGGTTCTCAATTAATTTTGTATATTTTGAGCCTCAAAAATACCAAGAAGTGTTAGAGTTGCCACAACATGAACAAAGATTGTGGAGAAAAGCAATGGAATCTGAATACAATTCACTTAAGCAACATAATGTCTTCACCCCTGTTAAGCTACCAGAAGGCCACAGTGCTATTGGTTGCAGATGGGTTTATAAAGTGAAGAAGGCATCAGATAATTCTACACAATGCAAAGCAAGATTGGTTGCACAAGGGTTTTTGCAACAGAAACATGTAAATTATTATGAAGTCTTTGCTCCAACAGTTAAAGCAGACACATTTAGAATGACATTGTCCATTGCTGGTTCTAAGAAATACAAGATAAACCATTTTGATGTTGCTACAGCATATCTCAATGCAGATCTGGAAGAAAAAATATATTTAAAGCAAATCCCAGGATATGAGTTGCAAAATCCAAACTTAGTGTTGAAATTAAATAAAGCACTTTATGGCCTACGTCAGGCGGGACATGCTTGGAACAAATGTTTGGATGCTAAATTAACTCAAATGGGTTTTACATGCAGTAAAGCAGATCCATGTCTTTATACCAAAGGTTTAATGATATTGCTTGTATTTGTTGATGAGCTATGCTTGATTGTTCCAGATGATTCAGATGTAAAATGGTTTATGAATGAACTGGGTGCAGAAGTTCAATTTAAACATCTAGGTGAAATTCAAAATTACTTAGGTGTGGATATATACAAAGATACCACAAGTAATTTCAATCTATCACAAAGTAAAAAGATAGAAAACCTTCTGGAGAAATGTAACATGAAGAAGTGTAATCCAATTTCAACTCCAATGGAGGTAAGATTAAATAGGATTCCTGATAATGAAGAATATGCAAACAAGGTACAATATCAGTCTGTTTTAGGATTTTTATTGTATTTTTCTTCCGGTACATGACCAGATATTTCAGCAGCTGTAAATATACTCAGTCAATATGCTGCAAAGCCATTGAATAAACATTGGCAAGGAATTAAAAGTGTTCTCAGGTGTCTACGTGGTACAGAAAATGTTAAGTTGAAAATACCTGTTTCAGATGAGTTAAATCTGACTTGTTATACAGATGCAGACTGGGCATCATGTTCAGAGACAAGAAAATCAATTTCAGGCCATGTAATTTATCTTGGAGAAGCTTTGATTGCTTGGAAGTCAAGAAAACAAAGATACATATCTTGTAGCACTGCAGAATCCGAGTTTGGGTCTATTGGTGATCTTTGTAATGAAATTACTTGGTTTGTTCAATTGCTTAAAGATGTACATGTAACTGTGCAAATACTTGTACAAATTTTTAACGATTCTTGTTCATGTATCCAAATAGCACAAGAAAAGAAAATTGGATCTAGGAGCAAGCATATCGGAGTGAGATAGGCAATGTGAAGGATTGCATGTCACAGAAATTAGTGAAAATTGATTATTGTACTAGTGATTATGTTGATTTATTTACAAAACCTGTACCTAAAGATAAGCATATAAGCCTGAGAGAAAAGCTGGGTCTAAAAATCAATTAAATAGGAGGGGTATCAGATATTAGTTAGTGAAATATATGTATTAGATAGGATGTTCTATACATATCTGATATGTATTTAATTGATTTAAATATGGAGTCTATAAAAGTGCAAAGTCACAGTGACTCAATGTATAGTTTTTTCTAATGGAGTGCAGATTTTAAGAATGAGCATAATGAATTTTGGCTGATGCAAGGGGTTGCAATAGCTATGAGGTAATGTCATTTATGATTGGACAGACACATGTATAAAAATGTTCTGTAAATCATTGTTGATTGGGCCTTCTGTGAGTAAGGCACCCACTTTGTTTCTCTGCCATATATTCTATCATATGTACTGTAGTGCTGTTATGCTGTTATGCTGTTGAACTTTGTATAAGTTCTGTGATGCTGTGATATATTTTTGTATCGTTTGTAATATAGCTGTTTGTTTTTATGAAAACTCTGTCTCTGGCTAACTATTTATTCAATAATTGCTTCCGTTGGCTGATCAAATAGCACAAAACTCTGACAGTTTTACTTGTTTATATGTAATATACATAGCTGCTTTTAAGCTGCTTTTAAGAAACTCTGCCTGTTTGCCTGTTTGAATCTAAGTTTAGCTTCCGCTGGCAGAACAAATTGCCAAAACTCTGTCACTATGTACTGTATATTTTTGCCTAATGTAATTGATCTTGAAACAGGATTTGATTCAATATGTATTCATGCAATCTAAAGGCACACAACCTCCAGTCACTCTAATAAAGGCTGTTGATAATGCTGGTGGAGTTCAGGATCTGACATCTGAGCAATGTTCTCATGGTACCAGCCAAGCAACAAAGGCACATCTTAACACCAAGGCCTCTAGTGGCTCACACATCACTTCTAACTTTTCCCTCTTCTGAAAGCCAGTTTAGCACTGAAGGATGATGGCAAGATGCTTGAGAATAGAAATTCATATTCATTCTGCAAGACAGAACACAATCTTCCTCTTTGTCCCTTGTTCGAGTCCTTCTATCTTATTTGCTCTCCACCAGATAGCACTCAAGTGAACAAAACTATGGTGATGCCTGCAGTCTATAGTCAACCTCTTCCTTTCCTCAATATGCACATAACTAGAGATGGGCACGACTCAGAAAAATTTTTCGTTTTCGTTTTCTTTTCGGCTAGGGGTCCGTTTTGTTTCGTTTCCGTTTTCGTGAGCTAATTTTCAAAATTTTTCGTTTTCGTTTCGTTATGTAATGAAAACGAAAAACGAAAACGAAAACGAAAATTTTTTCGTTTCTCCCCATTTAGCTCCATTGAGTGCTTTTCCAGTAACGAAAAACGAAAACTGGCTCAAAATTAGTCGTTTCGTTTCCGTTTTCGGTCCATTTTTGAACCGTTTTTCGTTTTTCGTTTCGTTACGTAACGAAAACGAAAAACGAAAATGAAAACGAAAATTGCGCTAAGTCGTGCCCATCTCTACACATAACATTATGAGCAGCAGTATACCTTTCACTGTGCTCTGGTAATTTGAGAGTAGTGGCAACTGTGGCCAAATTGCATTATCAACAAAATGATGTGGTCCATTTATTTATTTATTTAGAATATTTTTACCCCAGCTTTCTCATTGGAAAAAAGTCCCAAGGCAGCTTACAGTAATGAGGGACAATATGCAGTCCAATACAATTAAGACATATTCAAGTTTGAGAACAGGGAATTGAGGGTCATCTTACAGCATTAAAAGACAACATTAAAGCTACAAGAGAACACGAGCAGTTTAAGTGAGAGTAAAAATTGCATGTAATCATGTATGGTAGACCATCTAAAAGTTATGAGAGATGGAAACTAACATTGAAAAGATAGTGTCAATGTAATCACACAAGGGAAGATATAAACACAAAATTATAAGTGGTTATAAACACAAAGTCAATGTAATCATGTATGGAAGATTCATATAAAAGACACATGTCTTTGCAGGCAACACCAACGTAAGTCGGGTGATACTATTTACTGGACCAGGTTTTTAAAAACCAAACAAATTACAAGATTTTGTGGAGAAAATTCCACTTAATCAGACTGGGCAACCATTCCTTCATGGATAGTGCAGAAAATTGTAAAATAAGAATCCAAACAAATTCATGGCAGATGCCAGTTCCAGGTCTTTGCATGAGGGGAGTTCAGATTCAGGTAGCAACACATCATCCGGAGTGTGTGGTCGCAAGCACCCTCCCTTGAGGGATGGTCGGAATTTCCCACACAAATATCCAAACAAAAGGTTTACTGATCTTTCCCTGACTGCCACCTGCCTCAAACACCAGCACACTGAAGTTGCCTTTTTGCTGTGGGAAATTGTTGCAAACTCTATTAGAGGTTTCGGGATTATAATTTGGTTTATTCAACCAGCAGAGGGAGCCAATTAAAATCAAATTAAGAGTACACCACCTTGGACCCATGACATCAACTATGTGGACTACAAACTGAGGAGACATCTGTTCATACTCCCTATCTGTTCTTTCCAGGCAATAGCTCTCCAGAGAGTATTGGCAGGAGTCAGTAGGACTCAAGAGCTTGGGAATGCTACCTTTCAGAACTACAACTCCCAGCATCCCCCAGCAGGCAGGCTGACTGGAAGGCTGGGGGAGGCACCATTTTAGAATGGGACCTTTTCAAGCTCTGATAGGACTGAAGCCTCCCTCATGTGAAAGCAACAAGAAAACAAAGCAAGAAACCCTACATTAGCACATCAAAACTTAGGATGCTGAGGACATGCCTCTTGCCTGGGCTTTCTGGGTCCTTCGCTTTTGCTCTTGTTTTTACTGGTCTGGAAAATAATCAAGTGTACAGTAAAACATGCCCCTCCCACACTTGCTGCCTGCATAGGGTGGGTCCGGCAACAGCTGCAGCACAATGAATCATGCTGCAGTGACTGATGCAACATGGTGACTCATCCGTCAGTCACTTTACAAGTACTCAATACTCTCTAAGTTCTTGTGGCTGCAGTTCCCATTGGCTCTTCGCTGTAAGATAAAATATTCCCTAGTCCTCCGAGCAGATGTTGCTCCTGCTCCTGCCACCTGCTACTTACTCCTCTGGGGCAAGAGAGAAGAGGTGAAGAAGCACTTGAAAAGTGGATTGCTACCAGTCAGAGAAGGCCAAGAGTTGCCTTGTTGTAGGTTAAGAAGACCACCTATGAGGTGTGATTGCTGTTTGCTTTAACGGGAAACTGGTTTCTTTTGAGAGTGTGCCTAAGCGCTTGCCTGCTCCTCCTGGCTCAGTGATCACAATCACTCCCACCAGAAAATAATAATAATAATAATAATAATAATAATAATAATAATAATAATAATAATAATAATAATAATAAACATTCCGCAGCAATGCTGTCGCTGAAGAAACAGATTGTTTAGGGTAGTTTGGGGCACTTGGGTCCCTGCAAATGTTATCTTTTGAGCATGCTGCTTGGTGTGTTAGAAGTTGCCATTTTACTACAGTGTTCCTCCAGGGAACATCCCTGAAGGCCCAGCGCATTTTTATTTTGCTCTGTGTTTCCACAGGCTAATGGCTTCAGAGATGAAAACTCCATCCCCCAGCATACCATAGTTTTCGATTTAAAAGATGCATCCAGATATAAGACGACCCCCCCCCCACACACACAGTTCGAATTAAAAATCCAAGTGCCAGTACTCAGAAGTGATTTTCCTTATTTAGAAAGGGTGACGGCAACATCTCAGTCTCCCAACCCCGCCACCCCCATGTGACATAAAACCATCATCATCTTTCAATTTTTTACAAAATACTGAGAATCAACGACACAGAGGCAAGGTAACATCTAATACCCTCCCAAAACATATCTCTCCCTCCCTCTTCCCCTGTGCTGCCTCCACCCCACACCTTTCATGCCTGCAGGTGCTGCCTCATTTTTGCACGCTCTGCCCCACGGATCCTGTCCACAACAGATCCTCCCCATCTTCTTGCCCTGGGCCTGGTGGCTGGTGGTGGCACGGGCTCCTCTTTCTCAGCTTCAGTGTGAACAGTTTTATTTATTTTTATTTATTTGTTATTGGATTTCTATCCCACCCATCTTCCCGTAGGAACTCTGGGCAGTTAACAGTGGGACGATCAATTCAGCCAAATATAACAACAGACAACACACACCACAAACAATTTAAAAACATAATGTGCGCCCTTAGCGTAGAACTTCAATAAACTAAAGTAAACAAAAGTAAACAGACAGATGGGGGGGGGGAGTTGGGCCCACCTATTCTCTGCCTTGCTTCAAATGGCCCCATGGACCCATGTGCAGGCAATCACAAGCTTCTCCCTCCCCAAGTCCTTTGTTGTTGCCCTGGCATTTTGAGATGGAAATATTTATACTGGAACACACTGGCAAATGTTATCCCACAAAGCCAGCAAGCCCTGCTAGCATGTGAGAATGGAGAATGTAGACAGGTGGCTAGGTTCCAAAGCTATCTCACTTAGATAAGCCATTTTCCTCCTGCAGGACAACTCCACCTAAGCAAGCCATGCCTCCTTGCACCGCAGCCAGGATAAGCACAGCCATTCCTGAGACTTCAGCCATTCCCTGCTTCAGGCCCTGCAACCCTCTTCCAAGTTCTGGAGAACTTAGAAGCTTGCACCTTTCTGTGGCAGTTTGGCCAGTCCTAGTTCAAGGCATTAACCAAATGACCACCCTGGAACGACATGGCTGCCTGGGAAATCTAGTGTGCTTTTATCAGCTGCGGGGACAGGAACAATGTGCCCCTCTCAGTGCTGGGGCGAGGAGAAGCTCCTGGAGGCAGGGTGTTGGCCAACACCAGCTGCCAAGTTGGCATCTTTTTATCAGATCTTGGAAGCAGAATGTTTCTGGACTACAGATCCCAGAATCCCCCAACCAGAACAACCATTAGCCATGGTAGGAGGGGAGCAGGTGCATGGGAAATGTAACTTTCCCCATCAAAGAGCATTCTCTTCCCATCCTCATCCCCTCCATTTTTGCAGAGCTTCACCTTCCTGATTACAGTGGGAAAATTTCGAAATTCATCCATTCTCCAGGATGCTTCGTATTACAAAAATTTTGTAAACCGAAGTGAAGTTTCCCATAGGAATGCGTTGAAAACCAATTAATCTGTTTCGGGAGTCAGAAAAAAGTAAAAAAAAAATAAAAGTCTTCTTTCTGTTCAAAACATTGCAGGGGCCTTTTCCTGGCTTGGCTTTTTGACATCTACCACCTTGTGCTGGGGCATTTGCCCCTATTGGCTTTCGGGGTAGCTTTTTGTGCCCGAATGGTGGTGAGTTTTTGCAATCCAAGTTCAGCTCCCACTGGGTGTCCAGGTGGGGGAGGGGGCAGCAGACCAAGAGCCCCAGCACCAGCTTTTGACATGTGGTGCTAGACAATGGAATTGAATCGCAAAAAACACCATCCCCAAAATGGAAAAAGGCTGTCACAATGCCTTACGGGGGGGGGGATGCAAACTGGGGGTTTCCATATAAATTTTTTGTAAATTGGGCCACTGTAGATCCTATGGATTTCCCTTCATAATCCGAAAAATACATATACTGAGGTGTACGTAAACCAGGGTACCACTGTACCAGTGAGGTCCTAGATGGAGACAAACTTTGTTGTTTGCCCTGATGCATCTGCTGGCATGTTCTGCTGTCCACATAAGCGCTTGAATTTTGCTAGCATTTGGGAATAATCACCCTTTTCTTCAGCCAAGGCCAGAGTCAAGCCCAGCTACGACAGCAATGACTCAAGCTTTTCCCAAGGCAGGTCTTAGGAAATTAATCTGCAAGACATATGCTGCAGATTCTCTACCCCCCCCCAAAAAGTGTCCCAAACTAGTGGCTCCCATGATGGTCCCTCTTATTAGGGTGCTCAGGTCAGCAACTGCTCATTCCCTGTGGTTTCAGGACCCAAACCTGAGGGGGCATGTCGTGAAATCATGAGCAGTGGTCCTGACATAAAGATTGCTCACATGTAGATGTATGTAAAACCTGAGGGGGTAACATAGTAAAATCATGAGCAGTGGCCCTGCCCCTGATATAAAGATTGGTCACATGTAAATGTGTATAAAACCTGAGGGGGGCATGTCATGAACTC
>JAHTLZ010000794.1:937-17028 GCA_023846285.1 Phrynocephalus versicolor
TGTGTGTGTGTGTGTGTGTGTGTGTGTGTGTGTGTGTGTGTGTGTGTTTCTGTGTTTCTGTGTCTGTGTCTGTGTGTCTGTGTCTGTGTCTGTAAGTGAAGAGTGGAAGAGGCCGAGCCTGGAAAAGTTTGTTGTCTGAAGTCTCCAGCCTCTCCCTCTCCCTCTCCCTCTCTCTCTCTCTCTCCCCCTCTCTCTCCCTCCCCCCCTCTCTGTGTGTGTGTGTGTGTGTTGGTGTGTTGGCCTTGCTCATCCAGAACATCACTACCACCACCTCCCCGAAGTTGCCTCTCACCCATCCCCCAAGGCTTGCGCAGCATCTCAAACCCGCTTCTTTCCCAGAATCTCACCTCCAAAAGGTGCCCGCTGCCATGTTGTGTTGCCGATCCCTCTTTGTCCAGCTTCATATTAATCCCAGCCCAAGGGACTTGCATTGTGCATCCCCCTGCAATCCGCGCAGCAGCAAAACCCTCCTACTGCTGCCAGATTTGTCACAAACAATACTATTTCTCTTGCTGCATCTGGATCATTCCAGAAGGAGGAAAAATCCCATTTATTCCCATCCCCCCTATTTTTAATTGACCGATCGTCTTCTCAGGATGAGGCTAGGTCGAAACAGCCTTAGAAGCTGCCTTGATCTACGAGCACGGGTTAATACAGGCATGTCCAAACTTTGGCCCTCCAGATGTTTTGGACCACAACTCCCACAGTCCTTTGCCATTGGAAATACAGGTTTGGAATTCTGGGAGTTGTGGTCCAAAACATCAGGAGGGCCAAAGTTGGGACATGCCTGGGTTAATAGATTGTTCTCTTTGCAGTGGCCCCAGCAGTAAAGGTGGTGCACAAGGGCAGCCGCAACGGTGCAGAGATCCTTGTCTGCCACATTCATGGCTTCTACCCCAAGGAGATTGACGCCATGTGGAGGAAGAACGGGGAGGTCTTGGAAGCCGAGACCCTCCGGGGGAATGTGGTGCCTAACTCGGATGGGACATACTACACGTGGCTCAGTATTGAGATTGACGCAAAGGAGAAGGATCAATATTAATGCGCCGTGGAACATGACAGCCTGCTGGCAGATCCCGACCCCCCTGCGAAGAAGCCTGGTAAGAACCTGAAAGGGATGAGGAGGAAGGCCTGTTGAAGTTGTACCTGTGTAGCGAAAGGAGGCGTCTGTTTGCACACCCGGTAGCACAATCAGTTGTGCCATCAGCCACACAACAGACATACATTTTTTCAAAGTGGGGGAAAATGCCCGCACACCTGCTGTTTGTTCAAATTGTTCACTTTGTTCAATATTTGTTCAATTTTGTAAACTTCCCAAAGTAGCTATGTAGCTAAATGTCTGTGAAGATTCCCAGTCATCCAGGTGAGTTTATCTGGAAGTTAAGTCATGGCAACTGGACTTCTTTTTCTTGAGAGATTGAAATGCCTGAGGTGGGGGCCTCAGACATAGTCTATCTGCTACTTATCAGGGTGTCCTTTCAACAATACCCAGACAAATCAAAAAGCCTTCACCACCAAGGCCGTAGCTAACGACCTATACTTTATAGGTTTCAGCACCTTAGGCCATTGTTCAGCTTAAGGCTATGGATACTATTGTCTCCCTAACGAGCCTGTTCAGGCCATTGTTCATCTTAAAAGCCTATCTCAGACCAGGGTGACAAGAAGTCCAAGCTGACTATAAAATGGAGGACTCGCACTAGCTGTATTCAGACTGAGGAAGCTGTTTGGATGAGCAGCGAAATGTTTCTATCTCTCAAGAAAAAGAAGTCCAGTTGCCATGACGCAACTTCCAGATAGCCATGTAGCTAGATGGAGCAGTATATAAATTTAGTAAATAAACAAATGTTCCGTGTGAAACAGAATCCTGGCCAAGGAAGTAAAGGATAGCTCCATGGGTGAAAATAGTTCTCAGAATTTTCACAAAAACCCAGGAAAAGAGGGCCTTCCTAGCCCTGTCATTTGGTCCATTCAATGATCTGCCACCAGTCCCACTGGGAAACCCATTGGAAGAGAACGCATGGATGCCGTTGCACTCCCTGGCCAAAATCTTCTTCCTTCGTGTAGTAAGCTTGCTCTGGAGTAAGCTTGCTCTGGAGTAGGCCCATTGAATCAGGATGGATTTGGTGATGCCCATCTCCATTTTCAAGCCAAAGAGCCAGCATTGTGCAAGTCCGTGGCCATGTGGCCAGCATGCCTGCATGGAACAATGTTTACCTTCCTGCTTTTTACGGCGGTACCTATTTATCTACTTGCATTTACATGCTTGCAAACTGCTAGGCTGGCAGGAGCTGGGGTTAGCAACAGGAGCTCACTCCGCTGCATGGTACCCGGGATTCGAACCACCAAGCTGCTCACTTTGCAGCTGATTATTTCAGCGCTTTAGCATGCTGAGCCACTACACCCTGGGCTGATAGGCCTAAACGCAACTTATTTTAGCACAGTAAAGCATGGACTCAGTCCATTTGAATCAATTAAATGTATGGGGGAGTTGACTCACTAACGTCCTGCTGATTCAAACAGCCTACTCTAGTGCAACTAACTACCCCAGGCATGCCCAAACTTCAGCCCTCCAGATGTTTTGGACCACAATTCCCAGAATTCTAAGCTTAGATTGCCAATGGCAAAGGACTGTGGGAACTGCAGTCCAAAACATCTGGAGGGCCGAAGTTTGGCCATGCCTGATACACTAAGCAAATGGAGGGCCTGTATATTGTGTGCCACAACAAGCAGTGTTGGAAGCCTGATCATTAACAGTCATCCTGGCCAGTAACTGTTGGTGCCCCAAACCAGCCTTGAAATGATCGCAACTGGGAAAGCTGGACTTACATCTTGTGGTGTGTGTTTGTTACCCCCTCCTTCGAGAAGGGGGTCTCCTCCAAATTCTGTGGCCATCTTAGAACATAAGAACATAAGAACATAAGAAGAGCCATGCTGGATCAGGCCAAAGGCCCATCTAGTCCAGCTTCCTGTATCTCACAGTGGCCCCACCAGGTGCGTTTGGGAGCGCATGAGACTAGATCTCTGTCTCCTGATACCACTCCCCTGCATCTGACCCTTGAAGCACCCTGGTTTAAAGCCTAGAGATTACACATCTCCATCATGGTTTGTAACCCGTGATGGACTTTTCCTCTAGGAATCTGTCCAATCCCCTTTTGAAGGCATCCAGGTCAGATGCCATCACCACATCCTGTGGCAGGGAGTTCCATAGACTTACAACGCGCTGGGTGAAAAAATATTTTCTTTTGTCAGTTCTTACTCTCCCAGCACTCAATCTGAGTGTATGTCCCCTAGTTCTGGTATTTTGGGAGAGGGAGAAGAGCTTCCCTCTATCCACTTTACTCCTGCCCTGCATTATTTTGTACGTCTCAATCATATCCCCCCTCAAGCGCCTTT
The DNA here is from genome assembly GCA_023846285.1 of Phrynocephalus versicolor. NCBI lineage: Eukaryota > Metazoa > Chordata > Lepidosauria > Squamata > Agamidae > Phrynocephalus > Phrynocephalus versicolor. Next base: position 4,331 of record JAHTLZ010000794.1, read on the forward strand.
TTTCCAGACTAAAGAGGCCCAAATGTTTTAGCCGCAACCTTTGGCAACCTTTCGGTACAGATGTGGCATGGCAGAAGGCCGTCGCTGGGCAGAAGAGACAGACTGATCCTTAGAAGAGTCCTGCCGCTGTCACCCACACACAATTCTAGATTGCAATGGGTTAAGCCTTGGCAGGCTTCTAAAGACAGATTTGACAGAGAGTCGGACACCAGGTCTCAGATTCTGAGAAAACTTTAATCAGATGCACATAAGGATGCTTCCTTAGGAAGGAAGGACAAATTCCAAGCTGAAACAGAGCATTCTTATACTTTGTCAGACCCTAAGGACACGCAAGTATTTACAGCCTGTGCATGATAAATTCAGGTGTTCTCAGTTAGGAAACTTCCTCACTAATCTGAAATATTTTTTCCATACATCTTAGTTAAGAAATAACACTAAGCAGAAAGCAGTAATTTTCCAATAGAGCGGCTTATGGGAAGAAAGACTTCACAACAGCTGGATTCGTTTGTGGCCGGCCAAAGCAAGTTCGTCAAGAGAGGCCTCTGCAATTTACCAGAAATCACCTCTTAAGACACACACATTTCCCAGTACAGATATACGTAAGCTTAAAAGAGCCTTGATAATATGATGAATTATAATTTCCTTATTGCCAATGGGTCACACGGCCAACACCATCATCGCTTGATACTGCGGGGATGCCTCTGCATTGGAGTCACAGGCAGCCCCTTCCTTGCTTAACAGCAAAGGGTGTTGGTTTGGTATCCCACTGAAACATTTCCATTGTCTCCTCCGCTTTCAGAACCGGGGATCAGCCTGTGGCTAACAGTTGGCGTGGTCCTTGGGCTCGTCCTTCTGGCTGTGGCTTTGGTCGCCATCGGCATGGCCATAAGTAAGTCAAGTGTGATGCATGGTGTCAGGCGCGGGTGGGAAGGATTGATTTTTACAGTCCTGGGTCAGCCAGAAATGAGAACTGCTTCTATCATCAGCTTTCTCCTGGCTCTCTCTTCTCCTTTATCCTCTAATGGCCTTTTTTGGTGATAGAATTACAGAACCATAGAACAGTGAGGCTGGAAGGGCCCTATCAGGCCATCAAAAAGAAGGCTGAGAGGTCCTCCAGACCTTCAACCAGGATGGTTGAAGGTCTGGAGGAAATGTCTTACGAGGAACGGCTTAGGAAGCTGGGAATGTTTAGCCTCTCTAAAAGAAGGCTGAGCGGGGATAGGATAGCTATATTTAAAGATTTGAAAGGATGTCATACTGAAGAAGGGACTGGTTTATTTTCCATGGCTTCAGAGACTAGGACTCGGGGCAATGGTTTCAAACGAAAGGAAAAGATATTCCATTTAAACATTAGGAAGAACTTCATGATGGTTAGAGCTGTTCAGCAGTGGAAGATGTTGCCACAAAGGAGGGTGGTGGAATCTCCTTCTTTGGAGGTTTTTAAGCAGAGGCTGGATGGCCATCTGTCGGGAGCACTGTGATGGGGGTCCCTGCATGGCAGAGGGTTGGACTGGATGGTCCTTGAGGTCTCTTCCAACTCTGTGATTCTATGAAATCCAACCCCCTGGTCCGTGCAGGAATACAGATCAAAAGATATCTGCCAGGTGGTGGTCCCAATTCCTCTTGAATGCCTCCAGTGTTGGAGCAATGCCCACCTCTTAAAGTCACTGGTTCCGCTGTCGTACTGCTCTAACAGTTAAGAAGTTTCACCTGATATTCAGCCAAAAGCTGAGTTCTCTTAACTTGAGCCCAATGCTGGGCGTCCTGCACTCTGGGGTGATTGAGAACAGATCTTGCCCCTCCTCTGTTCGACAGCCCTTCAATATTTGAAAAGTGCTAAACCATCACCCCTCAGTCTTATTTTCTCTAGGCTTGCCCCGAGCACATCCGATCTCACCTGATCTCAGATGCTAAGCAGGGCCAGGCCTGGCTAGTACTTGGATGGGCAACCACCAGGGAATACTAGGTGTTGTAGGTTCCTGGAGTAGGAGCTGGCAAACCACTCCAGTATCCATAGACATGGGGTCACAAATAGTCAGCCATGACTGTAATGACACAACAGCAAAACAAAATGGCTCTGAAGTTGAGGTCATCTAGATATGTTCTGTGCCATCAAGTTAGAACTAACATAGAGTGGCCCTAACAGGGCTTTTAAGGCAAGAGAGACATTTAAGGAACACTTTTTACCATCTCCACTATCCCATTGAATTTCCATGACCATGTCTGGATTCAAACCCTGATCTGCTGATTCTTCATTTACTGTATTGCTCTGTCCTGACACCACATTGGGGGCTGAGACACAAAACATGCGGCACCTTAAATACTAACTTTCATATTTTAATGTAACGTTTTGTGGACACGTCTACTTCTTCAGACATCTAATCCATCCTATACTTGAAAAACAGGGCTCTTCTTCAAAGTCTTCTTCCTTGGAGGTTTTTAAACAGAGGCTGGATGGCCATCTGTCGGGAGTCCTGTGATGGGGGTTCCTGCATGGCAGGGGGTTGGACTGGATGGCCCTTGAGGTCTCTTCCAACATTATGATTCTATGATTCTTACATCTGTCCATCATTGGTTCATTTCATTTTCCTGTCTATGTAATCTAATCTACTATTTAGCTAGCTACGTGTTATCTATTAAACTCGTTCTGAGGACCAGAACCAAATTAAAACAAAGCAGAATGTGAATATAATTTAAGTGGATTGAAATAACTGAAGGTTTTGAAACCCCTTTACAAGCAGTTAAACTTAGAACGGTTAAAAACCGAAAGAGAAACAGATTGAACACCCAACTGTTTTTTTCTTCGTAGAGCGCAGTCGAGAAAGCCGGCCTCTAGCCCTCAATGAAGAAATGCGGAACATGAATCCACCACGAAGGCGGCGCCATGTTGTCATCCATCAGGAACACTGAGGACATTTTCAAAGGCCCTCCAAAGACCCTTGAGTGAAAACCCTTTTGGTGGGGACTGACATGGTGTTGAGTTTTCCTGGCATCCTCACACAGTGGACTGTAGCATTATGGATTAAGTGGACACACAGAGTTTTGGGGTGCAATCAACTGTGGTCCTCAGGCAGCATCTCTGGCTGGAGGGTCTGCATCTCTCTCTGTGTCTGCATCAGCTGCGTGCATGGCCGCGTCCTTGTATGCTGTATGTGAGTGTGTATGTGAGAGAGAGATTGTGTGATGATACTGCCTGAGAGACCGGTCTTTATTGATAAGAGCAGAACAATAGACAGAAGAAGACATTCCATCAGTGGGAGGGAAATGCACGCCTATCTGGAGGACCATATTGTTATTGATGAGGACCAAGGGAAGGAAGCTGTGGGGCCAAGGGTCACAGAGCAGATGGCCCTGATGTCCTGATATCCTGTTTTCCTCTGGCCTTGCCATCCTGTTTACTGCCTCCTTGAGCTTAGCTCAGCACATCAGTATCTACTGGCCCTACGAATTCTGGGAATCCGGGCATCTCAGCTTCCTTGTGCATGGTGCCACTTTGGGGTTCCCAGATATGGGGGAATGGAATCACCACAATGGACCCAGGAAACCCAAAGCCTGTCCACCAAAGTCATGGAATTTGCTGTCATTTCTAGGAAAAATCGTTTTTGAGAAATTGCGGCTCCCTTGAAGGGCGAGAAAGCTTTCCTGTCTCATGGAAGAGCTTCCAGCATGGGAGTCAAATCCAAAACGACCATCAGATGTCACATCTCAACAGCCAATGGTTGAGTCCTTTAGAATCATAGAATCCTAGAGTTGGAAGAGACCTCAAGGGCCATCAGTCCAACCCCCTGCCATGCAGGAACCAGAGCTCTGCGTTAGGCTGAGCTTTGCAAAATCTTGGAAGGATGGGGAGAAGAATGATAGGGCATCCACAGGAAAGCTGGCTAGTAAATTACAACCTTCTTTATTTTACTGGATTTCTGTATCGCCCATCTAGCTACATGGCAATTCTGGGTGGCCTTGGAAACTGGAGCAAAAAGGAGACTGTAAGGACCGAGACAGCGTCAGCAGCAGCATACTTAGATTGCGATTTTAAGGCAACGGGAATTAACATAAGAACATATGAACATAAGAAGATCCATGCTGGATCAGGGCAAAGGCCCATCTAGTCCAGCTTCCTGTATCTCACACTGGCCCCACCAGATGCGTTTGGGAGCTCATGAGACTAGATATCTGTCTCCTGATAGCCCCACCAGATGCGTCTGGGAGTGCACGAGACTAGATCTCTGTCTCCAGATACCACTCCCCTGCATCTAGCCTTTGAAGTACCTCAGTTTTAAGCCTGGAGATGACACATCTCCATTATGGTTTTTAACCTGTGATGGACTTTTCCTCCAGGAATCTGTCCAATCCCCTTTTGAAGGCATCCAGGACAGATGCCATCACTACCTCCTATGGCAGAGAGTTCCACAGACTAACAACATGCTGGGTTCTTTTCTTTTCTTTTCTCTGTTCTCACTCTCCCAACCCACAGTTTGAGTGGATGTCCCCTAGTTCTGGTATTTTGTGAGCAGGAGAAGAGCATCCCTCTATCCACTTTACTCATGCCCTGCACTACTCTGTATGTCCCAATCATATGAAGATCATCATCTAATGCCATCAAGTCAATTCTGAGGTGTGGTGACCCTTTTCAGGTTTTTCTAGGTAGAAAATATTTAGAAGTGGTTGACCCTTCCCATCTTCTGGGGGCAACTCTGGGGCTGTGCAGCTGGACCAAAGCCACCCAGGTTGGCTGTACTCACAGGGGACACTGGGAGGGGACTATCAAAGTCACTACGCTCAGTTAATATCCTGTCCATCTGTGTGTTGCTTTTCTATAAAAAAACACCATTTAAATTTACAAACTGGAAATCCAATAATCAAATCACATTGGAAGAATGGTATATAGGGAGTTATGGCATATCATTGTGGCTATTCATGATAAATTGACATGTGGAATTAAAATTAGGAAGTGATTGAAAAGAATCTGATGATTTTAAGGGAATATGGGATAAACTGATGGCATATGTATTTCAAAAAGGTACACACCAGGAGAAGACTCAATGTATTATTATTTTTTTAGATAATTGGGAAAATGAAATGTTAAACCCTCCAGAGATTGCTATGGGGTGGTATATAAACAAAACACTTTAACATCTGTAAGCCTGATCTAAGGGGGGTTGCAAGGGGCTTGTTTCATTTTGTAGGGTTTTGATTAACTTTTTTCTCCCTTTGTATAAATGTTATTTGATTTTGTTGTACTTTCTAAATTAAAAATGTAAAATAAATAAATAAAATAAATAATTTTACATTTTAATAACAGAAAAATCAAAAGGGACATAATCTACAGCAGTATACTGCAAATATGTATAAGAATGGCAAAAGAGTAGATAGATATACTGTATGGGTTTTGTTTTATTAACCTCTGCTTGCCTCTGGCTACAAATTTATCGCCTTCCAGTCAGTCTAAAGCACATAAGCATATATATTGGCTTCCTAGTGCTATGGATAACAGGCCTCTACCAAAACCATAGGTGAGATGAGGAGGACGGAGAAACATATAATGCTGGGAAAGGTTGCAGCTAGCAGAAAAAGAGGAAGACCAACCACAAGATGGATTTACTCACTAAAGAATCCACAGAATGGGTTATAAAGAGCTGAGCAGGACAGGATATTTTGGAGACTGGTCATTCACAGGATCACCACGGGCTGGTAGTAACTTGATGTGCATCACAACAGTAACAAATACAGTGGACACTCCTATAACAAACAGTTTGTATAACATAAAATCTGTACAACATAAAAAATTCCAGAGATAGGGGAAATTTGCTTAACAGAATCGTCTAGGGGGCGAATCCGTACAACATAAAAACAGTTGCGATTAAGGGATTACTCTGTTTTCAATGCATTCCTATTGGAAATTTGTATAAATCTAAAAGAATAAACTTGAAGAATAATACATTGGCCAATATCCCCTTGCTTAACTACTACACAGATGGCTTCATTTCTGGATATGAACATACCAAATTAAGAAATCACTGTAAATATTAACAGTTATGTATTGAGTTGCATAATTCAGTTTGCAACAGATTATGTCTATTGTGATTTCTTAACTTGAGGCAACTGGGCTACACTTTGCACTACAGCAGCATAACTAGGCAATAGTTATGCTGCTGATTTACTTGTTAACTTGAGGGGAGAGAGAGAGAGATGATGTATTATTGTATTGAACATGAATTGTTTTCCATATTTACCTGTTTTTCTTACGTAAACTGCCCAGAGTTCCCATTGGGAAAATTGGTTGCGGTATAAAAATATAAAAATAAATAAAATAAAGGAAAATTTGCTTAACAGAATTTCATTTGGAATGAATTGATTCCTTTATACAAGGTACCACTGGTATTGAGGAATTACTGGCAACCCATTCCTTCTGGGTCTGACCTCTAATTATCCATACAACTGTGTGAACCTCTCCCCACCCCATTCCATCGCAACTGGAAGAAAAACAATTGTTGTGACTGGTGGAAGGAGGTGGCAAAACCCTGAGTAGAAAGTACCAGGAGGGTGCACAGCCACACAACTTACAGGGGACCTTGATTCTGGAGCAACTAAGTGGCGAGCTACCGTCCTGTGATTTTCGGGTGGACTGCTATGAATTACTGCTTGGGCTGAACTGGTAGCATTTATGCTTTTCCATTCTTAATTTTCCATCTTTCTCAAGTGGCTTTCCTTTTTATTTGTTTGCTCGTTGTTCTGAGCTGATAACGTTGCCTTTTTTTAATGACCTAAGGGGCCTCTTCCCACTCGTTGCCCTTAGCTTTTGAATCTTGTCTTCAGTGTGCCTTGGCAACTATTCCACACTCATAGGTCCCCAACCTTGTAGAATGTCCTCCGGTATGTCTGGGAAGATTCTCAGTCATCCAGGAGAGTTTATCTGGAAGTTGAGTCATGGCAACTGGACTTCTTTTTCTTGAGGCTGAAACGTTTCGCTGCTCATGCAAATAGCTTCACCAGTCTGTTTGGCTCTTCAAAGCTGCTTGGATGAGCAGAGTAACGTTTTAGTCTCTTAAGAAAAAGAAGTCCAGTTGCCATGACCCAACTTCCAGAGAAAGAATGTCCTTCGGTGTTTGTCAGCTGCCTTGGGTCCTTTCCAAGGAGAAAGGCAGTTTTTAAAACAAACAAACAATATATAACTTAAATTATTATTGTAACCTAACAGTAGCAATTATTGAATGCCCTCCCAAGTGAGACCCGCCTGGTGCCAACGATGACATTCTGGCACCAGGTAAAAACCTTCCTGTCCAAGAAGTTTGTTAACTGATTATTGTGGGTCCTGATGACAATTTTAGTGTAGTCTTTTAATGCATTGCATTTATTGTAATTAAATGTTTTTATTGTTGTAATTTTATTGCAGTTTTTATGTTTTAATTGTCTGAAATGTTTATTTTGATTGTGAGCCACCCAGGGACCTTTGGGTAGTGGGTGGCAGACAAGCTATATAAATAATTAAACCCCAGTCTCACTCACCTTATAACCTAGAGCACAGAGAGAACTCCTAGTTCCCTGAGCTCCTTGCCCTCTGAAGAGATGCCAGCCACAGAGTCTGGCGATATACAGCGGTGCCCCGACTTAAGACCAGCTCGACTTAAGATCAATTCGACTTAAGAGCTGAAAACTATTGGTGTTTTAACTGCCGCCTTACAAATGTTAGATATGGTCTGCTTGACTTACAAATATTTTTCTTGCTTTGATTTTTTTTAAACTTATTTTTTCCAATGTTTAGATAGGTACCCCGATTTAAGTGTACAGTGGTACCTTGTATAAAGAAATTAATTGGTTCCAAATGAAATTATATTAAGCAAATTTTCCTTTATACAAATTCCCATAGGAATGCATTGAAAACAGAGTGATCCCATTTTTATGTTGTACGGATTCTCCCCATAGGCAATTATGTTAAACAAATTTCCCCTATCTCTGGAATTTTTTATGTTGTACAAATTTTATGTTATACAAGCTGTTTGTTATACAAGGGTCCACTGTATATATATATACACACACACACACACACAGAGAGAGAGAGAGAGAGAGAGAGAGAGAGAGAGAGAGAGAGAGAGAGAGAGGAAGAGAGAGAAGAAAGAAAAATAATTTTTGGAGTGTACATGCTGCGGCTTCTTAAATTACTTTTTTAATTACAGGGAACGGATACAATAAATGTGCGGCCCCAAGTAGGCGCCGTAAAGCTTGCTTAGGGGGCGATGCCTGGGGAGGAGGCAGGAAGATATAATGGTGGGTGCGGGATATACTAACTAGGGCGATGGTCGGGGGGGGGGATGGCCGTTTGGATCCTGAGCATCGTTAACTTCTCCAGAATTCGGAGTGGGGTCTTTGGTCCTTGGCAGACATCCAATGCAAGGGGGGGGCGGACAAAAAAAAGTGTGGGGCGACCGCCGCCTCCCCACGTGCATGGGGAGCATCCTGCAAAAAAGGTGGGAGGGCAGGTAGTGGGAGATCGAATTAGCCGTCCGAAGAGAGAGAGAGAGAGAGAGAGAGAGAGAGAGAGAGAGAGAGAGAGAGAAGAAAGGCTACAGTTCCGGTTCTCATGCGACACGAGGACACCTGTCTCTGTGTTGGGGGGGGGCATAGAGCTATAGGGAAGAACACAAGCTCTTTACCGTCCCCTCCACTCATGGCTCTTGCTGAATGGGAACCGGAACCGGAAGTAGAGGTTCCGCCCGGCTTCTTTGGGCTCCCCCCATATATATCCACCTCTATGGGCCCCGGTGAACGCGCTTGGAGGTTGTGGGGAGGGGAGCAGAACGCGGCCACCCCCCCCATGGGGCAAAATTCAGGTGAGGACGCGGGAGGGGGTGGACGGGGCTGTTACCTCTGACACAACATCCCTGCAAGGCAGGCTGCAGGTACCAGGGGAGCTTCTCCGAGGTGTGTGTGTGGGGAGGGGAAGAGTGGGCTGAGACGGGGTCCGGGTGGGCTTTAAAGTGATGCTCCTTTGCAGGCAGGCGCCGCTTTGGATGGGCGGGTGGGGTAGAAACAGCAACCACCCACCCTGGGCGGGGAACTGGATGGGGTGTGGATGGGGCGCCGATAAGGAGGGGCGCCGGGGAAGCTCGGCCGGTGGCTGGTGGCTTGACTCTTTTGTTCGCCTGCGATGAATGGCCGATCGATATCCATGCGGCTGAGCTGAAAATAGCTTTTCTGTGGAAGGACAGTCAAAAAGGTGCGGTGGGGCGGGGTGAGCAGGGGGCGCCGCGTAGGTGTCGGGTTTGGGTGCACGTGAAGAACGCTTTCCCGACGTCCTTCCAGCAGACCCAGGTCGGAGCTTTCAGTCCCTTCCTCTTGGGAAAGGCATGCGAATGTTGCCTTTGCAGTGGAGGAGGGAACGAAGGAAGGGGCACTCTGCACATGCTTGGAGTGTGTTCTTTTTGGCCCCTGGTTGGACCGGACATTTTTTTGTCCGATGGCAAAGCCCTCTGCAGATCCTCGGAGGATCGGGGCACAGAGGCACCAATCTAATTTTATTCATTTATTTCAGCCTTCTTCTGCGAAGGCTGCACTCAGAGAAACTTTTCCTCACCTGGGTTCAGCTTTTATCTGGCAATTGCACCTGTGCCTCCGATGCGACTCCAGGCCAGTTTTATTGAGATCCATGCACTCTCTGGGATCCATTTCTGTGGTGGTGCTTCAGTGGCCGCCTTAATCAATCTCCCGCCTCTTGCATGAGGGGACTCCCAGAGGCCATCCAAATGGGCTGCAAAGATGGAAGGGCAAAGTTTCCTTGCGGGCCCGTCTTTCTCCCTTTTAGGTCAGGGGGAGACATGGGGGAGGTAGAAATTCTCAATACCAAAAAGAAAAGAAAATTTCAATCTTTCGGTCACATAATGCACAGTTAGAAATACCATCTGCTGCAGTTTATCCTTACATAAGAACATAAGAAGGGCCCTGCTGGATCAGGCCAAAGGCCCATCTAGTCCAGCTTCCTGTATCTCACAGTGGCCCCATCAGATGCGTTTGGGACCGCAGGAGACTAGATCTCTGTCTCCTGATACCGCTCCCCTGCATCTGGCCCTTGAAGGACCCTGGTTGTAAGCCTGGAGATGACATATCTCCCCATCATGGTTTGTAACCTGGGATGGACTTTTCCTCCAGGAATCTGTCCAATCCTCTTTTGAAGGCATCCAGGCCAGATGCCATCACCACCTCCTGTGGCAGGGAGTTCCACAGACTCCTTGTTCCAGAGGCTCGGCAGTGGGGATGTGTCTCGGTGAAAAAGAAGGAACTGCAGCAAAATAAAACAAAACTAGAGAACTCTACGACCGCTGTAACGAGGGGTACATCAAGCCCACCCCTAGCTAAAACAGAAAATTCTTGCCTTAAAGCAGTTCCTGATTGGTGGTCATGCTCCAGTCTCTCTAGAATAGTGGTTCTCAACCTGGGGGTCGGGACCCCTTTGGGGGTCAAACACCCATTTCACAGGGGTCACCATAAGCCAGTGAAGAAAAAGGCACAAACGGCTTGGGTCTGTTGGAGGAGGGGGAAGAAGGGGGCGGGAAGAGTGAGTTACAGCTTGATAGGTTGGAGGGGATGTCAGTCAATGGTGGCTGCGCTTGGCTGAGGGTGCCTGTAGAGGGAAGTTCTGTAGTGCACCTGGCCTGCCAATGGGGGCTTGTGGCCTCTTCCAAGCAGGGAAAGGGGTTACCACAACTGGAGGAACTGTATTAAAGGGTCATGGCATTAGGAAAGTTTGAGAAGCACTGCTCTAGAAGGACTTTCATGGAATCCACCATCTTCCAAGGCAGCTTATTCCATGGATCCGGCCATGAGCTTGGATGTACAGAAAACAAGCCTGCTCCATCTTCCACCTGTCAGGATTGGGGGTTGCCTGATTCTTGACTGAGCCAGGTCCCTCTTGCGCTGAGGCACAAGACAGCTCCAGACGCTCCAATATCAAGATTTTGAATTTTGCAATAAAGAAAAGGGGGGATCTTAGTGTGTTGTTAGTCTGTGGAACTCCCCGCCACAAGAGGTGGTGATGGCATCTGGCCTAGACGCCTTCAAAAGAGGATTGGACAGATTCCTGTAGGAGAAGTCCATCACGGTTTACAATCAATGATGGAGATGTGTCATCTCCAGGCTTACAACCAGGGTCCATCAAGGGCCAGATGCAGGGGAGTGATATCAGGAGACAGATACCTAGTCTCGTGCGCTCCCATAGGCATTTGGTGGGGCCACTGTAAGATACAGGAAGCTCGACTAGATGGGCCTTTGGCCTGACCCAGCATGGCTCTTCTTATGTTCTTATATTCTTTGCCTCAGCACCGTGAGAGCGGAACTCTGAACTCTGGCTGTGAACCCTGCCTTTTCTGTAAGTCTGCCTGTTTGGCTCTCTGCCTCCTTGTGGCAGTGTGTTTTCTGGTGTTTGGAATTCGACAGGCTCTGTTGACCTGCTTTGTGTGTCCCTTGGCCTCGGACTGTGTGACTACGCTTCTCAATAAACCTTGGTCCTGGCTTCCTCCTGCTGGTCTTGTCGCTGCTCGCGCCCAGGGTGTTACAGCCCCTGGTAACCCGTCAAATGCTTAGATCAGCGGTTCTAAACCGGTGGGTCCCCAGATGTTCCTGGACTGCAACTCCCAGAAGTCTTCGTCACTAGCTGAAGTGGCCAGGATTTCTGGGAGTTGTAGTCCAGGAACATCTGGGGACCCACAGATTGAGAACCAGTGGCTTAGATGCAGGCATAATAGCTATCACCTCTCAAAAGAGTAGATGCCGACTCTTTTGCTGTCCTGGTGGCTGCCCTCTGGACACCTGCCGTCTTCTCAGTGCATTTCAAAAAGCAGCTGGTCAAGAAGACAACCCCTTGTTCTAGTATACACAGGAGTCCAGGGGCACATTTATGGTCCAAACCTTTCAGTCTTCACTACAGCCTAGGTGAGGCAGGCTCACTTCTGAGCCCAGCAGATGAGAGGAGTTATTGGATTTGGGGATTTGGGGTGTTTTGCGAATAGTAGCCTTTAGCACAGGTTGGAGATGCAGTGTGATGCTCCTCACATTTACCCAGCGTGTTGTTAGTCGGTGGAACTCCCTGCCACAAGATGTAGTGATGGCATCTAGCCTGGATGCCTTCAAAAGGGGATTGGGCAGATTCCTGGAGGAGAAATCCATCACAGGTTACAAACCAAGATGGACATGTGTAATAATCTTCAGGCTTAAAACCAGGGTACTTCAAGGGCCAGATGTAGGGGAGTGGTTGCAGTAGACAGAGATCTAGTCTCGAGTGCTCCCGGACTCATCTGGTGGGGCCACTGTGAGATACAGGAAGCTGGACTAGATGGGCCTTTGGCCTGATCCAGCATGATGGCTCTTCTTATGCTCTTATGTTCTCCTCCTGTGAAATGCTGGTTGGTGATTGGCTGTTAATTCTCTTTCCTGCTCCTAGGGCCTGACATCCTTTGAGACGGTGGTTCGTGTCTTCCAGCAGGGGGAACGAGGTCCGCTGGATGGAGGCCAGACGGCTCTGGGATAAAGACGCCATGCTGGCGAGCGATGGGAACGAAGCGTCTCTGGGTGAGGATCCCTTTGCATTCTGTAGAAGAGAGATCCCAAAAGGATGGATTCTGCTTCTCTGTATCTGTCACTGCACGGTTGACCATATCCTGTGCCTTCTAAGCCACCATAGAGTTGGAAGAGACCATCCAATCTATATCGCG
>JAHTLZ010000796.1:0-13880 GCA_023846285.1 Phrynocephalus versicolor
GAGGGTGGTGGAGTCTCCTTCTTTGGAGGTTTTTAAGCAGAGGCTGGGTGGCCACCTGTCGGAAATACTGTGATGTGGGTTCCTGCATGGCAGGGGGTTGGACTGGATGGCCCTTGAGGTCTCTTCTAAGTCTAGGATGCTATCATTCCTAATGATGGGTTCCGTTATCCTACCGCTCTAACAGTCAAATGTGCCAGGACTCCCACGGAGAATGGCTACTTTAGTGTAAAGGCTCCCTAGAAAGAAAGCCTTTCTTTTGAGGAGATTCCTACTCACAAGGAGGTCTCCACACCCAAAGAGGACCGCCCTGCTGGCTCACCTCCAGCCTTGCCTGTGCCTTTGTTTGGTAAGTCTTCCTTGAGGTAGGAGCCTCCTCCATCCTCCGATTCCACCCCTTTCGCTCTTAGCCTTGTCAGGGGAGGATCTTGCCAGCTCTTGTGAGGATCCAGGGTCACTTTGCCTTCTGGAGCCTCTGAAGATTTATTGCAGGGGTGTCCAAACTTTTTGCAAGGAGGGCCAGATTTGGTGAGGTGAAAATGACTGTGGGGGCTGACAATTCATCTGCATTTGGCCCCCGGGGCTGGACTTTGGGCAAGCCACAATGACATGCAAGGAGGCAGGGAGGATGGTGCAGCAACGCAGCTGGGGGTGGGTAGGCTGGGCAGGTGGCTGGGGGGATGGACAGAGGCAGGGAGGGCAGGCAAGTCGTAAAACTGCAAGCTGACTTCTCCATCCGCTATGGGGAGGGGCCAGCTGGCGGGGATGCGTGACAGGCTGAGCCTGTGGGGAGAAGAAGCCGCGGGCTGCTTGGAATTTGAAAATGGGCCGCATTTGGCCCCCGGGCCTGACTTTGGACATGCCTGATTTATTGCATTTTTATACCACCTATCTGGCAGCGAGGCCTCTCTGCGTGGTTAACAACAAGCAATCAATGCAATGCAATGCAAGAAAAACATGTATAATTCATACAGTAAAATAAAATATACATAAAAATATAGCATGCCTTCCCCCTACCTCCAGATTCCTTGGAAGTACAGTAGGAGCCCCATATCCACTGATTCATTTATCCACGGTTGGCAGAGAAAAATTAATAAATAAATAATATATAATATTAAATGGTAATAAGCAATAATAAATAGCTGTAAAGCAAGCTGCTGTCACAAACAGCAGCTGTAAACAAGCTACTGTCACAAATAGCAGCTGTAAAGCAAGCTGTTGTCACAAACAGCAGCTGTAAAGAAGCTACTGTCACAAATAGCAGCTGTAAAGCAAGCTACTATCGCAAAACAGCTGCCGTAAAGCAAGCTACTGTGACAAAACAGCAGGGTTTTTTGGGGGGAGGGTGTTCTCTCTTGTCTACTATTTTCATTATACACGGGAAGGCTTGGAACCAATCACCAGCAGATATCGGGGTCTTATTGTACAATTAAAACATGTACAAATCATACAGTAAAAGAAAATAAGTATAAAAATACAAAATGTCTGCCCCCTGCTTCTGGATTCCTCGCCCTGGCGTGGTTATGTGTTTTGGAGAAGCCTCTTTCCCATACGACTCACAGAGAGCAGAAATCCCTTCATGGCCGGGGAACAGCGCATCTCAGGAACATCCAGAGGCCAAGCTGGAGCATCCTCTGGTGCTCCTGTAACTGCATGGTTTCCCTTGCACATGAGTAATGCCTGTGCACAACACATACAGGCAGAGAGTGCTTTAAGCACTATTGTCCTGTATCTCAGCAGTACACTCTTTTTTTTTTTTTCATGCAATCCTCAGTCCAGAAAACGAGAGATGCCAGAAGCAAGTGCATCAAACCCGGCTCCCTTTGAAAGCACGTTGCATTTCGGATCACCTTCCATGCATCTTCCTCCTCTCCTTCCTCCCGAACAGGCAACGGGGTGGGGGGGGAGGGCTGTTCCAGAGGTTCCTGCTGGTGGAGGCACAGTCACGTAATTGTGGCATACAGCATCAGCCGTAATTAGGACCTCTCTTTGCGAACAGCAAGCTTATGTAATGCTTTCAGAAGATTACGGAGCCACGCCGCGGCTAATGGATTAAATATACAGTATATACAGTATTCATAATCACATCGTAGGTGTTGCGTTGCATGTTAAAGTATAGTTTTGGGATGTGCAAAATGATTTTTTAGTGACTGACTCCCTGTTAGGGGACTTTTAGATGGACGGTTAGGTGCTACTCCTCAGACTGAATTTACAGCACTACTTGTGTTCTTCCATTTTTTAGTTTTCCATCTCAGAGTGGCATATTTTTTTCTTTCTCTTTGTTTGCTTATTGTTGTCAGCTTTGGTATTGCCTTCTTAATGATGTAAGATGCCTTCTCAAAAATCTTCATTCTTAGCGTGGAATGTTGCCTTTCGCGTTCTTGGTAACTGTTCTACCCTCATTGTCTCAAACTTTGTAAAAGCAAAGTGTTCTGCTTATATACTGCCCCATATTTCTTGAGACTGTGTGTGTTTCTTACAAACCCTTTGCTTAGCCTGTTTTTCCTCACAATGATGGTCTGTAATACTCCTTGTCCTGCTCCTACTTCAACCTTTGGGCTATTCCCCACAACCCCTTCTGGATCTCCACCTTTAAGAAAATGTTCTCCCTCCCCCTGAGAACTCAGTTTAAAGCTCTGCTTATCAAATTTCCATGTCTCTTGGCAAAAAGATTCCTTCCAGCAGTAGTGAAGTGCACCTCATCCTCGCCCAATAGCCCATCTGAATGAAATATCAAACCGTGGTCCAAGAATCCAAATATTTGCTACTGGCACCATCTCCGGAGCCAGTTGTTCACCTCCACTATTATTCTTTTCCTTCATGGGCCGCGTCCTTCTACCGGAAGAAGAGACAAGATTACCACCTGCCCGCCCAGGTCCTTCAGCTTCCTACCCATCTCTTCGTACGCCTTTGTGATACCCTGAAAGCTGCGTTTTGAAGTATCATTAGTTCCCACATGGACCAAGAGAAAGGGGTTAGACTCAGTGGCTTTGATGAGTCTTGTCAGACTCTCAGAGCCTTTTCACACGACCCCTAAGATACGCTGGCCACTTAAATTCGGACCAGAGATCTTAGGGGTTTGTTGCTGTTTCTGCGTTCCCACCCCCTCCGCACTCCTGGCTGCTGGCTGCGTGAGGGGAGGGAGAAAAAAAGGAAGAAAAGAATGCTGCTCACCCCCGTTCTACTGTCCCGGCACTGCATTCAGATCTCTTAAAAGGGCGGGGGGGGGGGCAAAAAAAGAACAAACAGAAGCAAGGAGAGCCCGGCAGTCACTACGTTAAATCCGCATGAGGAATTTTCACCTCCAGAGAGCAGGTATCTGAAAATTGCGCTGGGACGCGCTTAGGTGGGCGTGGTCGCACTTAATTATCTGTAAACTCCAGAGCTGGTGGGGAAACAATTTTAAGCTCCGGAGCTGGGAGCCATTTGCGGCGGAGTTTAGGAGTCGTGTACAAATACCCTCAGTTACATCGTTTCGCTTCATTCATGTCATTTAATTTGTGTCGCCCTGCTGGTTTAGATTTCTTGGCATTTATTGTGATTGTTTATGTTCTCTGTTTATTATGTTGTGTTGGAAACTATCCAGAGTGGCCTTGGCAGCCAGATGGGCGTTATAAATGTCAAACAAAACAACACACAAATAAATAAGTAAATAAATCAATAACTGTAACATCCTTTTTTAAAAAAACAGACATTGCCCTTTCTCATCTTTCAGCATTAGAAGACACAATTCCTTGATGGAGTTTTAAAAACAGAAGCAGCAAAATATCCTGCAAGGTGTGTGTAAATATTTCACAAGCTTGGCAGTCAAGAATGGCTCTGTGCATTCCCTTCCCAGCCTCCGGTCCTGAGTTACTGTATGTGGTCAGAAAGTCGATAGATTTTTCTTTTTCTTTTTTCCCCCCTTTCTTTCTTTTTTGTCCTGGAGATGGGAGCAGGAGGAGACCAGCTTCTGATGCCAATCCATAGCAAAGCATTGCCTCTGGCGATGGCTGGTTGGAAGGGGAGACTAGCAGTGGGGGGGGGGGGAGGTCGGTGACACACAGCTTTCCACCCCCTTGAAGTCTGATTCCCTGCCCTTGACTGAAGCCAGATCTGTGTCCAGTGGGGCTGGGCTGGGCTCCAGCTGCTGAAGGCCTTTGACCTCCATCCACCCACGACTCCTGGCCTTTTCAGGATGTCGGTGGCTCCTTTGTTCACCTTGAGCCGGGAAATCTGGATGGAGCAAAAGGGGGGGGGTCTTTAGATCACCTCTGCCCCCTTACTGCTGGAGGAAGAAAAACTGTTTTGCTTATATACTGCCCCATACCACTTCAAGTAGTCTCTGGGTGGTTTGCAGTTTTAATTACAGTATGCAGGGTACACATTGCTCCCCCCCACCCCCAGTAAGCTGGGTGCTCATTTTACCGACCTCGAAAGGATGGAAGGCTGAGTCAACCTTGAGCCTGCTACCAGGGATTGAACCCCAGATCGTGAGCACTGTTTTACCTGCAGGACAGGCATTTAACCACTGCGCCACAAGGCTCTTAACAGGGGGTCATATGAAGACAATAATTTTCTCCCTTGCGTTCATCCCTCTCCGTTGCCTCCCGCCTTTCCCAGTCTCCCCGCGATTTGAGACGGCTGCCTCTGCGACACAGATTTCAGTTCCTATTTTTCTCCTGCCCCTATGATGCAGCATGTGCACTTTTTGTGCAACTTAGGCTCTTTTCACACGACCCCTAAGATCCGCTGGCCCCTTAAATTCGGACCAGAGATCTTGGGGGTCTGTCGCTCTTCCTTCCTCCCCACCACTCCGCACGTCCTGGCTGCTGGCTGCGTGAGGGGAGGGAGGGGAAAAAAGCCTTTAAAACGGACAAAAGAAAAAGCCTTACCTCCGGTGCCTGCTCCGAGCCCCGGTGGGAGCCACGATTACTTCCTGGTTCCTCTTAAAGGGGCGGGAGGCAAAAGAAAAACAACAAAAAGAAGCGAGGAGAGCCAGCACTCTCCACATCAAAATTTTTCACCCTCTTCAAGCAGGTACCTGAAAAGTGCGCTGGGTCGCGCTTAGGTGGGCGGGGTCGCACTTAATTGTCTGCAAACTCCGGAGCTGGTGGGGAAACATTTTTAAGCTCCGGAGCTGGGAGCCATTTGCCCCGGAGTTTAGGGGTCGTGTATAAACGCCCTTAGAATGTTCTCTCTCTTGCTGTCATTGCTATGTGCTGACATGTCATGTGCTGGCAAGCCTATGAATGAGTGGTCTCAAAAATCTCCTGTGCTCAGTAAGCCTGCTCAGACCTTGCAGATTTAACTCTGTGGCTTCCGTTAGGCAATCAGTCCATCTTATGTTTGGTCTTCCTCTCTTCCTGCTACCTTCCACCTTTCCCACCACTGCTGTCTTTTCTGGAGAATCCTGCCTTCTCAGCATGTGCCCAAAGGAGGACAGTCTCAGTTTCAACATATTTACCTCCAGAAATAGTTCAGGCTTGATTTATTCCACTTGTTCGTCTTTCTGACAGCCTCAGCATTCTGCAAAGCTCTCTTCCAGCGTCGCATTTGGAATTGATCATGTATTTTCCCCTCTGCTTTCTTCACTGTCCAGCTTTCAATGCAGTGAAAAGACTGTAGCTCCATCCCAAATGATCCTGGGATTTGTAGTTTGGTGGAGGACAAGTTTTCTGCCTGAGAAATCTACTGCAGTCCATCCCAACATTGAGCCAGTCCAGCCCCCTGCCATGCAGAAACCCCCATCACATTATCTCCATCAGATGGCCACCCAGCCTCTGCTTAAAAACCTCCAAAGAAGGAGACTCCACCACCCTTTGTGACAGCATATTCCACTGCCGAATAGCTCTAACTGTCATGAAGTTCTTCCTAATGTTCAAATGGAATCTCTTCTCCTGTAGTTTGAAACCATTGCGCCAAGCCCTAGTCTCTGAAGCCATGGAAAACAAACCTGCTCCCTCTTCAATATGGCATCCTTTCAAATATTTAAACATAGCTATCATATCCCTCCTCAGCCTTCTTTTTGAAAGGCTAAACATTCCCAGTTCCCTAAGCCGTTCCTCGTAAGACGTTTCTTCCAGACCTTCAACCATCCTGGTCGCCCTCCTCTGCACCCGCTCGAGGTTGTCAGTATCCTTGCCAGTACTGGTAGTGTGCAGTGGTTCTTTGCAATTCCCAGAAATTCCTTTTAGCACGACAAGTGGTGGAGGCTTCTGGGAGTTGCAGTCTGTGAACATCTGGGGACCCACGCTGCCCTAGTGCATCCCCCCTGAAAGAGAGCTCCTCACCAAAATCCCTGGATCCCCTAGGACAGTGGTGACGAACCTTCAGCACTCCACATATTTTGGACCACAACTCCCACAGTCCTTTGTCATTGGCAATACAGGCTTGGAATTCTGGGAGTTGTGGTCCAAAACATCTGGAGGGCCAAAGGTTCGTCACCACTGCCGTAGGACATGAGAACTGAGGAGGCACCGACCGCGAGACCAGTGAACTGTAGGCGCGCATTCTTAACATGTTGCTGCAACCTTTTCTGAGAAATTCATGTCATGAGCGTCTAGCAGGATATTTCTTGGGAGTGCCTTAGGAGCTAGTTTCCTACTATCTTCCATAGTAGGAGTTGCACAGTGGGGAGAGAAAATTCCTCAAATAAAGAGATTCTAGCATCAATGCTCTTAATTTCTTAACTTACAAGCTTCAGAAAACATTGCATTTGAAGAAGCTTCCTATGCCCCCTCCCTCCCTGATTATATATCTGATTTCAGGCTTCATGTTACTGCCGTGACTAACTGATATCATGCCTCTTGTATTATGCTTTATATTCTCTTGGTTTTATTTCTAACCTTCTTGTTGTGGGGCGACGTTGTATTTTGGCTGTAGCGTGCCCAGAATGGAGGGCTGGGCAAGCATACAAATTAACGAAGTAAATACGTAATAAATAAATACATTTTCTCTGAGGCATCGAGGTAAAACAAAACGTGGCATGCATCTAGCGAGCATGTCTGTGGCCCAGTTTGGAAATGTTGCTTTTCAGCCGCCGTTTCCTAGAGTCCGTCCCCCCCCCCAGCCAGCTGTGCTTTGTTGTTCTTTTCAGTGTTCCTCCACAGCTTCTCCGAACCTTGGATTGATACCACTGTACTCTTGGTATAGAATCATAGAATTATGGAATCCTAGAGTTGGAAGAGACCTCAAGGGCCATCTAGTCCAACCCCCTGCCATGCAGGAAGCCCATCACAATATTTCCAACAGATGGCTATCCAGCCTTTGCTTAAGAACCTGCAAAGAAGGAGTCTCCACCAACCTCCTTTGGGGCAGCATCTTCCACTGCCGAACAGCTCTAACCATCATGAAGTTCTTCCTAATGTTCAAATGATATCTCTTTTCCTCTTGTTTGAAACCGTTGCCCCGAGTCCTAGTCTCTGAAGCCATGGAAAACAAACCTGCTCCCTCTTCAATATGGTAGAATTGCTTCTTTTTGCTTTAGAGTAAACCATGATTCCAAATGAGCGGGACAGACACACACACACACACACACACACACACATTTTGCTTCAAAGACAAGGCGAGAAAATGACCCCCCATCCTCCCAATCTAACATGCCAAGGAGAAGCTGCCGGCTGGTTACACTTTGCCAGGAGGCCCCGGCTTTCATGGCGATGATAAGGTTTGCTTTTTGTTCTTTCGGGGGTCTTATTTAATCAGCCTGCCTCGTTTCTGATTTCCCCTATCTGTGCACTTCATCAGATGGCTTTCATGTCCAGGCTCCCAGCTGCAGGAAACCTTGTTAAAAATTGCCTTGTTCAAACAGGCGTGCCTGCTCGCGCTCCCCAGGGTTTGCAATATGCATGGATTCTGGCGGGGTAGGGGGGGGCAGGGGGGTTAAGTCCAAGGGAAATGGAAGGAGGGAGGAATATCAAAGGGTTCCCCGTCCTGTGTATTTTATAATTCATTGCATAGCTAAGCTGCAGAATACATTTCCACTAACAAGCTCTGAGACGGAGTTTGTATAGACGGCAGAGATCCAAGATGACACAGGAAGGGGTTAGGTCCTGGCCTCCAGTCGGCATCTCCCTGAATTCTAATGGGTAGCTGGGACAGATTCTGGTCTCTTGCCTTTGAATTCTTGCTGCTTTTCTGGATTTTTAAAAAATATCCTCACCAGAACTTATAGAAAAAACATCAAACACAAAAGCTACCAGGAAATCCTTGCCTTAAAAATCCATTCGGAGCCGTGCCTCTGGTTTTTAAAAAATACCCAGCACAACATCTTCATTCCCGTTTAAATGAGGGGCCGGGCGATTTCTTATAAAAGTTTAATTGCCACCTGTAGCGTTCTGTTGGAGCAAGGGTCACAGCCTTTTTACACCAGAGAGCAGCATCTCAGTTCTGCCGCCCTGGACGGTCACGCAGGGGGTAGTTGTGCAAAGGCCACAGTGGCCGTGATGGGCAGGATTTGGCTTGGCTTGCCTGCCTCTGGAGATCTAGGGATTGTGTGTGTGGGTGGGAAAGCAGAGAGAAGCATTCAGTGGAGTGTTTTCTTGCAACACAAGGTATGATACAGGTTGGCTTGCAAAGCTCTTCACCTCATTAGTGTGTGTGTGTGTGTGTGTGTGTGAGAGAGAGAGAGAGAGAGAGAGAGAGAGAGACAGACAGACAGACAGACAGACAGAGGGAGATAGAGAGAGAGAGAGAGAAAACACTGACTAAGAAGTCAGCGGCCCTATTGGAGGCCAAATTGGAACAGGACGCAAGAGCAGTGGAATGAATGAGTGAAGGAATGAAAAAGAACATAAGAACCGCCTTGCTGGAACAGGCCACAGAGCCCTTCCAGTCCAGCATTCTGTTTCACACAGCGGCTCACCTTTTGCTTCAGGGTATTCCCAGGCAGATGTCTTCACCTACTTATGATTCACCTGCTTATGATCCTGCCTCCCTCTCCAACCTGGAGGTTGTCCTTAGGCATCCACCATGATAGCCATGAATACCCTTGTTCTCCATGAACTTGTCCAATCCTTTCTTAAAGCTGTCAAGATTGACAGCTGTCACCTCTTCTTCTGGCAGGGAGTTCCACAGACCAGTGATCCTCACCTGGGTGAAAAAGGACTTTTTCTTTCTCTTTGTTTGAGATCTTGCACGCAAAAGGCCAGGCAGTGTTTGCTAGGGAGTTATCCAAAGTACTGAACCTGTTTTGGGAATGGTGTTCAGCGCCACGGAAAGCTCCCATATGGTACAGATGAAAACCAAGCATGGATTCACCTCATACCTGGAACTGGAGCCGACGCCAGCCTCTATTGCTTGCTTTCTTGGCTGAAGCCTCACGTGCTTGTCTACAGATAGCCAGCTTTTCCCCTGTCTTTGACCGTCGCTTCGATTTCCACCTGCCTTTGGTCACTGTGGATACTAGGTTCAGAAGCCAACAGCCCATGGTTCTTACCACGAAGCTGGCTAATCCCTGGGGCTGCAGGGAGAAACAGCAGGGGGTGGTTTCATCCAGCTTCAGGGGCTACACAGGGACCACATACATTGGAGCTCTTGTGTAGCTTACCATGTCTATGATAATGCCATTTTAACTATCAGTTGATGGGTACTAAAGCTGACAAGGACCAGGTGAATAAAATAAAGCACAATTGGCCAGATGCTGGCAGGAGACATAGGACCGAACCTGGTAAGTTTAGATCATAAGAGAGAGAAATTCCCAACGAATGCTAGGAAGAACCGGAGTTGATGGTGCTAAGTTTCTACCCTTCTACCGCAAAGGCAAAGGTTTTAATTTCCCCCATATCTGTGCTTGTTGGCTGTTTCAACCAATGCAAAGTCACACAAAATGCTTTAAAAATCTTTGGGTACAAATCAATTTGCAGCCAAGCAACCAATTGGGTTCTGAACAAATCTGTTGCCATTTGTAAGGCAAATACAGTGGACCCTCATATAACGGTTTGTAGAACATAAAATCTATACTACATAAAAATTCAGGAGATAGAGGAAATTTGCTTAACAGACTCGCCTGTAGGGTGAATCTGTACAACATAAAAATGGTTGCGATTAGGGATTACTCTGTTTTCAATGCATCCCTATGGGAAATTTGTATAAAGGAAAATTTGCTTAACAGAATTTAATTTGGAACGAATTAATTCCTTTATGCAAGGTACCACTGTAATGGCGACCGAATGAAAGAGGATGGTATTTGCACACCTCTAGATATGAGAGCGAGCTGCCTAGTGGCCCTAAACACAACCAATCTTGCCTGATTTGGGAAGCTAAGCAGAGTCGGTACTTGGATGGGAGACCACCAGGGAATACCATGTATTGTAGGCTCCTGGAGTAGGAACTGGCAAACCACTCCGGTATTCCTGCCAAGAAAACTCCATGGACATGGGGCCACGAAGAGTCGGTCACGACTGTAACGACACAACACACACACACACACACACACACATTATTCCACTGCCGAACATGCAGGAACCCCATCACAATATTTCCGACAGATGGCCATCCAGCCTCTGCTTAAAAACCTCCATTAAGAAGGAGACTCCACCACCCTCCTTTGGGGCAGCATATTATTCCACTGCCGAACAGCTCTAACCATCATGAAGTTCTTCCTAATCTTCAAACAGAGTCTCTTATTCCTGTAGTTTGAGACCATTGCCCCGAGTCCTAGTCTCTGAAGCCATGGAAAACAAACCAGTCCCTTCTTCAATGTGACATCCTTTCAAATATTTAAACATAGCTACCATATCCCCCCCTCAGCCTATAACAACACAACACACACAGAGACGTGAGAGCGACTATAAGAACAAGAGCGGATCTCCTCTCAGTGTTACTTTTAACATCTCGGGCCCCTGTCTCTCCTCTGCAGATTCTTCTCCAGAAGCCCAACCCAAATACATCAAGGGTGGGAAACGCTATGGCAGGCGGTCCATGCCTGAGTTCCAAACATCCGTGGAGGAGTTTGCCGAGGTGACGGTGATTGAACCCTTGAACGAGGAAGCGCACCCCTCCTCCTGCCTCTCCAGGGACGACGGCTGTGACGAGGTAAAGATTTAATAGCAGCCTTGACGGATGAAAAGGGAACGAAGCTAAAGCTAAGCCGTTCTGGGTTGGAGGGGCTGGCCGTGTGTTGGCTGTGGTTATGTGTTAATCGCCTCCAATCATCGCTCTCTGGACAGAAGACTATATTTATGTTTTCTTAAGCCTTGACTCTTAATGTTATGGGTTGTTTATTTCTGCCTGGATAGTTCTCCTGGAAAAGAAACATTTCAAAATGATGTGGCATGGAAGCCACCGTGTGTGTTTCTTTCTTTTTTTTTTTTTTAATTTTTTAAATTTTTTTATTAAAAATTTAAGCAACACATAAATCCCCCACAACACATTGTACTTAATTATCCACCACCCTCAGGATTATATAACAATATACTTTATAACATTATATAACATTACATTCATTACAATCACATGTTTTATCTTAAACACCTGTCTCCTTCCAAAACTGAATTGATTCTTTAGATGGAAAATAACCTTTTTGCTTTAGAAATATGTGATCCAGAAATTCATACCAGATTCGATTGAAAACATTCTCTTTTACCATCCCCTTTTTAATTTTCAATTTGCAGGTCAGTTTATCATTAATAGCCAAACTCCACATTTCTTCATACCATTCCTCTAGACTCAATTTCTTATTATCTTTCCAATTTTTTGCCATTATTAATCTTGCAGATGTTACCATAATTATAATCAGATCCTTTACCTCTTTTTCTATTTCACAATTTTTAATTATGTTTAGCAATGCTATCTTTGGAGATCTTTCTATATCAATACCTATAATTTCTTTTATTGATTTTTTTAGACTTCCTTCTTTTTTGTTGAAACTATGCTTATGGACCCTCATGGCTCAATAGTTAAATGCCTGTACTGCAGCTAAAACTCTCCTCACGACCTGGGGTTCAATCCCAGGTAGAAGGCTCATGGTTGACTCAGCCTTTCATCCTTCCGAGGTCGGGGGGGGGGGCATGTGTAGCCTGCATACTTTAATTAAAAACTATAAACTGCCCAGAGACTACTTGAAGCGCTATGGGCCTGTATATAAGCAGAACACTTTGCTATGTTTGTGGATTTTAATGGCCTCCCTGTGTAGTCTGACATAGTGATTGGTTGTGTTGTCGAGTAGCAACACAGTTTCAAAGTCTAAAGTCTCGGCAACAGCTCAGGCTTCTCTGCCCAATAGGGAGCGTCTTGGCTGATCTCTCAGTCACAC
The DNA here is from genome assembly GCA_023846285.1 of Phrynocephalus versicolor. NCBI lineage: Eukaryota > Metazoa > Chordata > Lepidosauria > Squamata > Agamidae > Phrynocephalus > Phrynocephalus versicolor. The sequence continues at coordinate 12,233 of JAHTLZ010000796.1, forward strand.
AAAAAGGCAGGGCAGAGAAGTCTGTGCTCTTGTTCATGACTGGGAGATTAGCCAAGGAGGCGGAAGAAGTAAGCAAGCTGGGTGCCAGGACCCTGCCTGTCACAGAACCTGACTTTGTGGGGTGAAGAGCTGCTGGAGGAGCCTTGCAGCTCAAATCAGCAGGCAGCTGGGTCTGATGACTCAGCTGAAAACATATCTTCTCCTCCTAGAAGGGCCATGAGCAGGATTCTGCAAAGACATGATACCAGGAGAGCTAGGGAAAGAGTCTTTGATGCTAGGCGGAGAATCAGGTCGGCAAGCCCTGAGTACTAGCAGAAGCCTTTCCAGAAGTAAGGGTGTGTTCCCTGTTTTGGGATAAAGCTGGTAAGCTCACCTTGAGCTCTCTGTGGGAGCAACACGTCATTTGAACTTGCAACCACGTTCCTGTCTGTGACCTTGGATCTGTTTCCTGACTTCGGACTGGCTTCCTGGACAACGGCTTGATCTGTTCCCTTGGGTTTGGTATCTGGTTTTCGTGAGGTATTCTGGTCTTGACTTGGACTGTTTATTGCTGGGAGTTGGATTCTGTTATTTATCTGGCACTTGATTGTTAGCAAAGCACTTGAATTTGCCTGGCTTTCCACTAAAGATCTTGGCAAAGAACTGAACCCTGTTTGTGTGTGTGCTCTGTGTGCGGTGCTTGACACCGGGCCTGGTGAGCAGCTGATCAGCGGAGAAGGTGGGGGTTCGGAGCAGCAGCACCTGTGCCACTGCCTTTACAAACCGGCATGAACTGGGACGAACCAGATCATGCCCATCTCTGGTCATCCTGCGTACTGCAGGAGTTTGCAAGAGAGCGGAAAACTCCCTGGTTGTGTTGGAGAACCATATGTATTTATGCGGCATCGTAACTCTGCTGTACCTCAGCTCTTGTTACTGCTTGCCACTCCCTCCCGAACCGCATGCTCAGCCAACCACAAGGAACGATTCCGCAGTGGGAATCGAGAGGTTTTTGCAAGCAATGTGTTGCATTTTCCAAGGATGTAAGGTTTGCTTGCTTCTGTTAAGAATTAAATAAAGGGTTTTCTGTGATGCTCCTGGCCTCTACTACACCCTGGATGTCTATTTTTAAAAGTGCGCTCCATGCTTTTCCCATCAATCATGGCGATTGCCTAGGTCTTTGTCTCCATCTCTGACCCTTCCCACTGCCTCTGGCCTCCCTTGCCCAAAACTGTGTTGCTGGATGTTTTTCAATTTTGGTTCAAGGATTCCTTGCCTTCCTCCTCCGAGTTCCACTGGCTGGGACTGGCATCTTAGGGGTTTTGGACTAGACAACAGATACTTGTCATCCTTGTCTTGTTCACGCACGTAACCAGTTATGTCTGTGGTTCCCAACCTTGGGTCCCCCAAATGTTCTTGGACTGCAACTCCCAGAAGCCTTCACCACTACCTGCACTGCAGCTAGAAATGTTGGGGTCTAGAAGCCTGCACTTGTTCTCCACTGACCATATTTGAGGGATTCATCTTCAGAGCCAGAATGGAGGCTCAGGTCCAGTCCTAAACAATGGGTTTCTCCATGGAACTTAGTGAGACAGAATCCAATGTTTGGAGAAGGTGGTTGTTTTATTTATTTATTTATTTATTTATTTATTTATTTATTTATTTATTT
>JAHTLZ010000798.1:0-10490 GCA_023846285.1 Phrynocephalus versicolor
TGATGATGATGATGATGATGATGATGATGATGATGATGATGATGATAATAATAATAATAATAATAATAATAATAATAATAATAATAATAATAATAATAACTACTTTGCTTATTAACTGTCAAAAATCTTCTAATAATCCATTGCAAAATAGAGTTGGAGAGTTTTTTCCATGTACTCAAATCCATTCTCACATGTGTGCTTTTCTTTTCTTTTGAAATTATAGCTACCCTTGATTTTCAAAGGGCAAACTTCCCTCAGATGAGGAAACTAGTTAGAGAAATTGAAGGGGAAGGTTAGAAGAATCCAATCTCTTCAGAGTGCATGGAGCCTGTTTAAAACAACAATAATAGAGGCCCAGCACAAGTGCATACCACAAAGAAAGAAGAGCTCATTTAAGTCCAAGAGGAGACCGGCATGGTTAACGAGTGGAGTTAGAGAGGCTCTAAAGCACAAGGAGAGGTCTTTCTGTAAATGGAAATCCTCCCCAAATGAGGAAAATAAAAAGGACCACAAACTCTGGCAAAAGAAATGTAAGAAGATGATAAGGGAGGCAAAGAAAGATTTTGAGGAATGCATGGCTAGCAATATAAAGGGTAATAATAAAAGCTTCTTTAAATATGTTAGAAGTAGAAAACCTGCCAGAGAACCAGTTGGCTCTCTGGATGGTGAGGGAGGAAAAGGGGATGTTAAGGAGGACTTGGACATTGCAGAGAAATTGAATGAGTTCTTTGCGTCTGTCTTCACGACAGAGGACCTTGAGCGGATTCCGCTGCCTGAGCCGCCCCTCTTGACTAAAGAATTAAATCAAATACAGGTTAAAAGAGAGTTGGTTTTAAGACTAATTGATAAATTGAGGATTAACAAGTCACCGGGCCCAGATGGCATCCACCCAAGGGTTATTAGGGAACTGAGAAATGAAATTGCAGATCTTAACGGTTATATGCAACTTGTCTCTTAAAACGGCCACAGTGCTGGAGGACTGGAGGATAGGAGATGTCACACCAATTTTTAAAAAAGGAAGGAGGGGGGACCAGGGAAACTACATGCCACTTAGCCTTACATCTGTCCCAGGGAAGATGGTGGAAAGCCTCATCCAAGATAAAATCTTAAAACACATAAAAGAACAAACCTTGCTGAGAGAAAATCAGCATGGCTTCTGCAAGGGTAAATCTTGTCTGACAAACCTTTTAGAATTTTTTGAAAAGGTCAACAGGCACATGGATTTGGGTGAACCGGTGGATATAGTCTATCTGGATTTTCAAAAGGCTTTTGACACAGTCCCTCACCAAAGGCTGCTGAGAAAATTGCACAGTCAGGGGATAAGAGGGCAGGTCCTCTTATGGATTGAGAACTGGTTGAGATCCCGGAAACAAAAAGTAGGTGTCAATGGGAAATTTTCACAATGGAGAGAGGTGAAAAGTGGTGTGCCCCAGGGCTCTGTCCTGGGACCGGTGCTTTTCAATCTGTTCATAAATGACCTGGAGACAGGGATAAACAGTGAGGTGGCCAAGTTTGCAGATGACACAAAACTTTTCCGTGTGGTAAAAACCAGAGAAGATTGTGAAGAGCTCCAGAAGGATCTCTCCAAACTGGGGGAATGGGCTGAGAAATGGCAAATGCGTTTTAATGTAACCAAATGTAAAGTAATGCATATTGGGGCAAAAAATCCAAACTTCATCTATCAACTCATGGGCTCTGAGTTATCCGTGACGGATCAGGAATGAGATCCTGGTGTGTTGGTGGACAGCTCCATGAAGGTGTCTCCCCAATGTGTGGCAGCGGTGAAGAAGGCCAATTCCATGCTAGGGATTATCAAAAAGGGGATTGAAAATAAAACAGCGAACATTATAATGCCATTATACAAAACAATAGTAAGGCCCCACCTGGAGTATTGTGTGCAATTCTGGTCACCGCATCTCAAGAAAGACATAGTGGAACTGGAAAAGGTGCAGAAGAGAGCGACTAAAATGATTACTGGGCTGGGGCACCTCCCTTATGAAGAAAGGCTAAAACATTTGGGCCTCTTTAGTCTGGAAAAATGCGCTTGAGGGGGGATATGATTGAGACATACAAAATAAAGCAGGGTATGAGTAAAGTGGATAGAGGGAAGCTCTTCTCTCTCTCCCAAAATACCAGAACTAGGGGACATACACTCAAATTGAGGGCTGGGAGAGTAAGAACTGACAAAAGAAAATATTTTTTCACCCAGCGCGTTGTAAGTCTATGGAACTCCCTGCCACAGGATGTGGTGATGGCATCTGGCCTGGATGCCTTCAAAAGGGGATTGGACAGATTCCTGGAGGAAAAGTCCATCACAGGTTACAAACCATGATGGAGATGTGTAATCTCCAGGCTTTAAACCAGGGTACTTCAAGGGCCAGATGCAGGGGAGTGATATCAGGAGACAGATATCTAGTCTCATGCGCTCCCAAACGCATCTGGTGGAGCCGCTGTGAGATACAGGAATTTGGACTAGATGGGCCTTTGGCCTGATCCAGCATGGCTGCTACGGTGGTGCAGAACCAACAATCTGATAATAAATATCAACAAGACCAAAGAACTTATAGTGGACTATCGAAAAAGGAAATCAGACACTCAGCCCCTGATTATTGATGGAGTTTGTGTAGAGCGGGTGACGGACAGTAGGTTCTTAGGAGTTATTCTACAGGAGGATTTGACCTGGAGTGCCAACACTGAAGCACTGGTTAAGAAGGCCCAACAGAGATTATATCTTCTGAGACTTCTCAGGAGAGAACAACTGTCTAAGAAACTGTTGGTAACCTTCTACCGGGGCTGTATAGAAAGCACTATCACTTACTGCCTCTGTGTCTGGTTTTCCAGTTGCACAGTGGCAGATAGAAGGGCACTCCAGAGGGTCATAAACACTGCTGAGAGGATAGTGGGCTGTCCTCTTCCTCCTTTGGAAGAATTATACAACTCCAGATGCTCTAGGAAGACATCTAGAATTTTGAGAGACCCTTCGCATCCTGGCCACCAATTTTTTGAACTGTTGCCGTCTGGCAGGAGATACAGGACTCTTAGGTCAAGGACAAATAGACTAAAGAACAGTTTTTATCACAGAGCGGTATCCAAGTTAAATGCGACAGTTTTAGCACTATCTTAATCAGTTTTTAAGTAGTGTTTTAAATTTTGTAAGCAATTTTAAGAGGTTTTAATATTTTGTATGGTGTTTTATATGTCTTATGTGTTTTATGTGTTTTGTATGCTTAGAGTGTGTAGTGGAGCAGCACTCTAATTTCGTTGTGCATATCTTGCATATGCATAATGACAATAAAACTCTATTCTATTCTCTATTCTATTCTATTCTTATGTTCTTATGTACTGTAGGAAATTATGCTGTATAACTTCTGTCCATCAATCTATTTGTGCCACTGAGTAAGTTTCTCTGAGCATCTCCATTTAAACTGATGCTCAGTATGTGCCCTGGTGAGCAAAAGTGCAAACTAACCTGCTTCAAATGATAGCATGAGTGGAGGTGCGGGAACTGGTATCTGACAAGTTCAAAACATTGGCCCTCAGTAGAGGTGGTGATAGTAGGAAGTATCTTAGTCTGATGCATAGCATCCTAAAAGAACATCTCCATAGCATCGTGAGAAGCCTATCAACAGTCCCAGTTAGTTACAGTTGATTAGAGCTATGGAGAGTACATGTAATTATGCCAGGGCAATGGTATTGCTGCCAGTAGTGACTTTCAGTGAGATCTTGAGCTTATCCACTTTGTCTGCTCAGCATTGTCCCAAAGTGATGATGGGATTGAGAGGCACACAAAAGTATGTGGGGAATGGTAAGGTAAGCATCCAAGGTAGTGCTCCATTTCAGTGCTAGTGAACACGCTTGTGTCTCTAAAGGCAGGGCACCAGTAGCGTTCCAGTTGTTTCTTGTACTGGATAGTATCATCGTTGTCTGCATCTTATGTATGAGAAGTTCTGTTTGTCACTTGAAATATTATACATTGATGCACAATGCAATTTATTTATTTTAGAGTATTTTTACCCCACCTTTCTCCTTGGAAAAGGACCCAAGGCAGCTTAATCTCAGAAATGTTTTGTCTAATGAATTCAACTCCTTAGGTATGAGAGAGTAAAGATCCCACCTACTTTTGGTAGGATCCTCTTAATAATTCTCTTAACAAGCAGTGGATCTACAAGATAGTGGTTTGATCCTAGTTTTAAACCCAGGTTTTCAAACAACCATACACTGTTTGTCTGACTAGCCACTTATCCCTGGTACCTAAGTTTGGGAAAAGCACCGATCATGGCCCAAAGGAACCCAGTCTCTTTATTTACCAGTGTATATCTCAGCCTGTTTGCCTGGAGGCCGGTCTTATTTGCTAGCTAGAGTGACTTGCCAACTGCTGTTTACAGTAGGTCTTGGGGAGTTGCTTCAAAAGAACTAGTTTATTATGTAACTTGTTGCAGACATTCAAAGGGAACCTTGTTACTGTTAATGTTGAAAAGGGTACATAGTTATCTTCTGCATTATTCTATTTCCTCCCACATTCTTTTCTGTTGCTGTTTGGTGGGTCTCTTAGGAATTGTAAGAGATGTAACCAGGGGTGGGGGCCGCTACTCAAAATGCCTCTGCAGGTGTCTTTTAAAAGGAATTACAGATGAAACAAGAAAGGGTTACTAATTAAACCGCTTAACAAATTTACCACTCTGCCCATAGGTTATGTGACTTTTGGAACCTAAACTTCACGTGCCCTCATCCCCCCCTTTTTTTTCTTTTTCAAGTGACTCATTATAGGTAATTGTCTTAACTTGTAACCCGTTACTTCCTAGCTCTGGTTTAGTCCACTGTGTGTCAACATAAAGCTCTGCTAAAAGTAAGATAACGTTTTTAGCAGCCCTTTGGATATAAACATGGAGATGTTCTGCGATGACCCTTCATTCCTGTTTCCCCATAGATGTTCGATTGGATCACACACAACAAAGGCCTGTTTTTGAACAGCTACACGGAGATTGGAGCCAGTCACCCTCACGCCATGGAGCTCCAGACGCAGCACAACCATTTTGCTATGAACTGCATGGTAGGAATCTTTGGCGCTTGCAATAGCATTGCAATGTTACTTGACGTGTATCTTGTTCTTTACACTGCAGAAATACATCTCGTTCAACGCCGGGGCCTTGGTCCTTTCTCTATGCACCATGGTAGAAAACAAAGAATAAAAACAATTTAAATAAAGATAAGAGGAAGTGGGCTGGGGGGGAGGAGGCTGAGAACAATTTGGGTTTGTTTGAATCACTCGTGGTATTCTAGTTGGATTCAGAATACACCTGTTACTCTTCTTAAACAGTGGATGTGATTCTCTTGTGCAGTTCCACACGTACAATGTGCAGCTATGGCAGCAATAGTGAAAAACTGTGGCACAGTGGATGTGCTGTTCACAAAGCATTTCCACATACACACTGTTCACTTGTCACAACAGGGAACCACATGCCCAGTTGTGCAATTGAATTGTCAGTCCTCATGTCCTGGGCCTAGTGCTTGGCAGACTTACATGGGCATAAATTTACCTGTGCCAGATTTAAGCCTGAATGGCTTAAAAATCATGTTGCATAATTGCACAAACACTGTATCTTTAAAATGTGAATTGCTGTAAATTGAGACATTTCTGTAGAGATTCTCTGTCATACCTATGGAAATTTCTTAACTTAGAGCAGTTCAAGTCCTGATGTTGTGCCGTTTGTGTAACTGCATGACTGGATTCCAGCCAAACTACTAATAGGGATAGTATGTACTGAGAGAACAGAACTTGGAAAAGTTACTAGGGATTCTTTAGGGACGGCAGCTCTGTGTTGTCTGTGGAATTATGGGATTTGTAGTCACAAAAAGCGATTCTTGCATATTGTGAGAGAGGTATACTTCATAATTACTGCAAGTGCAGGGAAACAGTAGAAGCAGGCCGAAGTAGGAGTCAAATGGGAAAGGAATCTGTTTCAGTGATTCATCAACTTGGTTATAAGAGTGTGTAGGGAGCATGGGGTTGTGCCAAGGCCTAATGATTCCTATGCAGTGCAACATATATAGGCTCCTTCCAAATACAGCAGGGATTGACACTGAGGCTTTGAATTGCTGGGCACAAATAAAATGCCAATGCTGATATTTCTGTAAAGTATGTAACTGAGGGATGAAACTATTTAGCTTGCAGGAGCATCTGTTCAGGCAGCCACTTTTAAATGGGTTTAGGTGAAAAAGCAGCGTGATACTTGTTTTCGTATGCACCCAACAGAGACAGGACAGGCTATCCCTACCGGAGGATGCCAACTTTGATTCTGAGAGAACGTCAGAAACAATACATTGTTCGAACTATGATATACTTACCATGGCCTCTATTTGAATGGGGGAGGGGGTCTGCTTGGGTGCCCCATACCATCTTCTTTTGAGCCTTTCAAAGGAAGATCAAAAAGATATATGATGAAGTAAATGATGAAGCTGCAATTAATTCAGCCATTTTGGGAACCAGCAGACATAAACAAATAAATGAGTAAGCTTTGACATATTTTATGGTCTTACCCTGTCCAGCATCAGTTTCAGGTTCACATTTATGGTTCAAAGGTGTGACCTCTTCTAACAGAAATTGGGAAGTCCTTAATAGTTAGTAGGGCTACTTAGTAGCTCTTTGCGGAGGGCTGTGGGGGTTTGCCTGCATTAAAAGGCACTAATTGTTAAGTTAATTGGCATCTTGCTCAGTCTAAGCAGAGGACAGGAATTGAATTAAAACAGAAACAAATGCTGACTTGTCTGAAGAGATCATTCTAGGTGAGGATTCTATGAAAGGGGAACATTCAGCTGGCTTTCCTTTCCTCAGCCATTAATCATTCAACTTCTAGGAGTTTTTGGTGGAGGCCAGTTGGCATGATAGATAGATAGATAGATAGATAGATAGACAGACATGCACACACACACACACACACGCACACACGCACACACACACACAGAGAGCAGTTCTGTAGCTAATATATGGCATGCTAGGTACAGTGGTGCCCCGCCCTTTCGCGGTTCCGGTCCCGTGGTCCCGCTATATCACGGGACCACGGGACCAGGAAAGGGCTTGAGGGAGGGGGGGATCGCAGACTGCCCACCCACGCCTCCTAGGAGGTCCGGGCAAGCGGCGTGCGATTGCAAAGGCGCTTCCAGCTGCGGAGCCCCAGCGCTGGGCTCCGCAGCAGGAAGCACCTTTGTCCGATCGTGCACTGCCCACCCCGACCTCCCGGGAGGTCAGAGCAAGTGGCGTGTGCGATTGCCTCCCACCCCCAGCCCCCCCAGTGCCAGCCCCCCCACCTGCTTCCGCACATCGCGGATTTTCATGCATCGCGGGTGGGGTGGGTCCCTAACCCCCGCCGATCGGCGGGGGGTTACTGTACAATATATTCACAGTCTACAGTAAGGTGCCTTAAACTTGAGTTACTTTATCTGTATTGTGCTATTTTGGGGACATTTTAAGTGCTTCAGCCAAACAAAATTGTGATTAATCTTTATGAGAGCCAGTGCGGTCTAGTGCTCTGGTTTCCAGCCTTGAGTGATGCCGGTCTTCTTGAACTACACCTCCCAGAAAACTTAGCCAACACAGCTCAGGTGGATAGTAGCTCAGGAGGGGCTTGGCAGCCTTTAACTTCCAGGAGCATATGATAGTAATGCTTTGCTCATATAGTTCATCCTAAAAGGGATTATATAGTTCATCCTAAGAGGGATACAGAAATCACATTATATCAGCAGGGTATACCCCTGAGCTCTAAAACTACAGATCCCATCTGGTCAGACCCTTGGTATGCTGACAGGGGCTGATGGGAGTTGCAGTCCCATTTTCCCCGTTCCTGTTTTATGCCCCTGCCAAAGCAGAACTATTGCCCAGATTTTTCTGCTTGCCGGTAAATATGATAACAAGCATTTCAGTGAGACAAAGTTTACTTTCAATGTCTTCTTTGTGACTTTGAATGTGTTGAACTATGTAGTTGTGATATGAAGTGGGAACACGTAATCACCTGACAGTTCAAGAGGGAAGGAAAACATGGTGTACCAAAGCCTTGATTTCACTTCTCTTTGCCTCACTGCCACAGCTATACACTTAAATGTTCACCGAGGCCAGGAGACGTTTTTAGAAGATGTTCCCATATCACATTTTTAAAAGCTCCTATGTAAATACTATATATAAGAAGGACTGGAGATCATGTGATTTGCGTTGGTTTGTGTTTCCTTGCCCATCCCCTCACTTACAATTGTTTTTAGAAAAGAACTTCACACACACACACACACACACACACACACAGAGAGAGAGAGAGACCGCTGCCAAAGCAAACTGTTCTGCTATCTTCAAGAAAGTAGGACAGCCAGGAATTTTAAGTAAGCTTTGTGTGCAGCCAGCTGAGCATTTAAATAATAACCCTATTTGCCCTGAACCACTGCTAGAAACCGTTTTCAGTTTTTGTATGGGGGGGTGGATTTGTTCTACCAGCCCTACACTTTCCGATTTATCTCTCCCCCCCCCCCCCCGCCCAACTGGAGTGTCTGTAATATTTTGGCTCCTGTTTGATATGAAGTAGTGGAAAGTGAAACTATGCTATATAGTCTGCTGTACAACTAGCTATATAATACTAGATAATCAGCACTCATGTGATAAAGGGTTTTATAACATATGGCACTGGGCTTGTTTTCTGAGGTGGGGCATGCCTCTAAACGAGTGATGGCGAACCTTTTAGAGACTGAGTGCCCAAACTGCGATTCAAAACCCACTTTTTTTTCACCAAGTGCAATTTAACCTGAATACAGGTGACTGTGAAGGGGCGATGTTGGGTGCCCACAGAAAGGGCTCTGAGAGTCACCTTTGGCACCCGTGCCATAGGTTTGCCAACACTGCTCTAAACACTAGGTACAGCTAACCAGATGAGCTTTCTGCAGCCTCAAACATACCCAGGCTGCTTGTGCTTGGCATTTCCCACTGATAAAAAAGTCTGCAAACTTCTCATATGATAAATACATTTCTGATTTTACAGTGGGTATTTTTTTTTAAAAAAATGAGAGAATCATATTTATTTTTGCTTTTTCTGCTCCCAATAAGCCCAGGACTCATGCCGTCTCTTCATAAGGGGATCCCTCTTAGGGAGTCTGTGGTCCCTTCACATGGCATCTCAGGCAGGCTACATGACTTTAAAATCATCTCCCCCTTCTTTCTCCACCTGCAGTTTGTAACATCTTGCCTGATGAAGAGATTTTATGGCCAGCAGGGGAACCTCTTTTGTTGTTGTTGTTGTTGTTGGATGACTCATCTGTTGGCCCTGCTGCTACAGGAAGCAGATTTTTTTTAACCCTTGCCTTCTTCTGTCATAAGAAGGTGTGGAGAGTGGCACGATAAAGCAGCAGCTTGTCCCCTGCTTCCACTTTTAACATTAGGGGGCAAGCTGCATCTGCTAGCAGAGCCGGGGTTATACCCTTCCTAGTAAGTAGCCTTTTCATATGACACATCTGAAAGATCTGAAGATGAGCCATTCATCAGAAGATGTCATTCATCAGAACATGCTCATCGTAGTTCTGAGATGGACTTGTCCAAAGATCATTTGCTGAATACTTCGCAGGTTTTCTTAGTGTTTGTACTCTCCTTCCCCCCTCTGTTGGAATACTGTATGATGCCCCATGATCCCGACAAAGAGGGCTCTACTACTGCATGGCCTCTGGGAAAATACAGGTTGCTGTGGCCCTCTCTGGATGTCAGCGCTTTTAAAAGTACCTTCCGGATCAGGTGCTGCTCCGCTCCGAGTGGGAGGGCAAAAGGGCCTGCATGGAGCGTGATGCAAATGGCTGTGACTTGTAGCTTGAAGGAAAAGAACAAGCAAGCTGTGGCAGACAGCAGGAGGCCAGACCAGTCTGTTGTGAAGTTGATCTGGCTTCCAGAGAAGCACTGCAGGTTTTAAAGGAACAGAAACTTCAATCTGCAAGCCTTGTAAATGGAACTTGGGTCCCCTGCTCTCTCGTCATCCTTTCCCTGCTGGTGTCCTGAAGTCTTTTTCTGTGAAAAGAAGTGCCAGCTTTCTTGGGATGCTTTTTTTTTGGGTGGGGGGATATGTAGTTGTATTTCAGCTTACGTCTGCATGCACCTGCCAGGTGGCACAAAGCTGCAAGGTCAAATAAGGCAAATACAGTGGTACCACAACTTACAAATTTAATCCGTTCCAAATGCATGCTCTTAAGTCGAACTTCTCTTAAGTCCGGGTACCTATCTAAAAAAATGAAAAACTAAGTTAATTTTTTTTAAAAAATGAAAAAATATTTGGAAGTCGAGCAGACCATATCTAAAATTTGTAAGGCGCCAGTTAAAACACTAACAGTTTTCCGCTCTTAAGTCGAATTGCTCCTAAGTTGAGCTGCTCTTAAGTCGGGGTACCACTGTGTACCTGTTTAAGAACTGGCAGCCTGGAATTGCTCTCCACCATCATCCCACTTCAAGCCCCCTTTTAAATGTAATATTCCTTGTT
>JAHTLZ010000801.1:0-14329 GCA_023846285.1 Phrynocephalus versicolor
ATGGTATGTCCTAAGGAGCCGTCGGGTTTTTTGTAGATTAGGACGTCTAGGAAGGGAAGTTGGTTCTGGAGATGAATCCACCCTAACATGCATATATATATATATATATATATATATAGAGTGGGTTTTGAATTGCAGTTTGGGCACTAGACCTTGAGCTGACTATTTGAGCTGATTCATACATTCTTATGTGCAGAAGCAGAAGAACTAACCATTAAAATACAGCTATCGTGTCACCGGAGACATTTAGTCACATTTTTTCCTAATGAGAGACAACTGAAATACCACATTATAACTATCAATCAGTAAAGTTTTAAACAAATATTTAATGTTTGCAAGAAAATTTAGTATATTATGCATCTGATATGAATAATTTATGGTGAAAGTAACATATACAAAAATGTAATTCACGTGAAAATATTTTCATATATTTTGATAAATAAAAGTTTTTACCCTCAATCTACCTCAGACAGAAGAAAATCAATATGCTCTCATAAACACCAAAAAAGCAGACAGGGTGATGAGATAAAATTAAACTATCTAATTTATGTATTATTTCTTGACATACATTGATCTTCATTATTGATTTTTTAAAATTCTTATTAAGCAGATCTATTGCTTATAAATTATCCCTTTAAAACTATTGTTGAAAATCTTATTATAGTCTTATTTTCAAGACCATAATACTGATATTTATTGTGACATTTGTAAATGCTGGTTAGGTACATAGAGAATAAATATTTGTAATATATAAATAAATGACAGATGGCCATCTCATGGCACCCTTGGACATTTATATATAATCCTCTAAACATGTTTTGACCAATATCAGAAATGGAAATTTGCATGTGTTCCTTATGGCAAAATCTGGGATCTTACTGCCCAAGGATCACCCCATAGACTCATCATGGGGCCTGTTTATAGCCTGGTGAGAAGGTGGATAAATAAACCACTACATGGTCAACATCTGAGAAATATTGGTGGAAAACATGATAATAATTCACCATGGGAATGACTAAAATTGGGTACCAGTTTTTTAAAAAGAAGAAAGAAACTGAAGACTTGGTTTTTGCTGTATAAGAACAAGCACTCCAGACCAATGTGTTGAAAGTTAAAATTCAAGGAATTAGTGCCGACAGCAAATGCCAACTCTGCAAGAAAAAGGTTAAAGAGTTTCACACCTCATTTGTGAATGTCCAAAGATTACACAAACAGATTACATGATAGAGTGGCAAAATGTGTGCAATGGACATTATACAACAATATAAATTTTCAGACTTTTAAAAACCCTGAGAATATCAGGTAGAGAAGGTGTCAGAAAATGACAAAGTCATGTTTTGGGGGATTTCTGCATCCAGACTGATAGACACCTTGAACATAATAGACAGACATAGTAGTAAGAGAACAAAGAAATGTCTGAATAATCTATAATCTGAGATTATAGCAGCACGAGGATCTGGGCTTCCCTATTCCCCATCTCATTGGCTTAAGTAGCTAATGCATATATTAGAATCACTGGTTCCGTGTTTGATTACCCTCCTTGCTGTACTTCATTCTCTCTTGTTGTGTTGTTTTATTTTATTTTAATGCCGATAAAGGTTGATTTGATTTGATTTGAATGTCTGAATCATTGGCCTTGCAATTCCAGGGGATCCTGGAGTTGCAGCTAAAGAACTGGAAAAATTAACAAAATACAGAGACCTGGCAATTGAATTATTTCACTTGTGGATGAAACACAATTTAGTCATTGGGATTTCAGCCCCTGAACCCCAAACCTCTCCAAATTTGGGGGGGGGGAGTCCAAAGATGCTACCCTGTGATTTTGGTGCCTCTAGGATGCAGGGGAGCCATTGACAAATCTTTTTGTTTTATTCTGAAGCTTTAAAAATTCATTACTAATAAAACAAAACTATTAAAGAAATGAAACAAAATGAAACAAAACACTCTATATTTATTTTGTGCCCACATCAAGTGGTAATCATGAACATCTCTGACAACAAAAAATAGTACAACAGTTACTATGTGTGCCAGCCTTGTATACAAACATGTCACATGATGAGGCATGTATAGTGATTCTGGAGACTTTGGTTACACGTAATAAGAAGGAACACTCCACCCACTTCCTCTAGACCTAGTAGACATTATTATAGAGGTGAACTATTTTAGATTTGCCCGTTCCTCTATACATGGAACATTGGGAGAAGTTCATTTTTGATCTATTAAATAATCCATTTTATGAAAACTTCCATATCAGATTCATTGATGATATATTTATTGTATATTCAAACAGATTATCGGTGGAATACTTTTGTAACTGGATATACAGTGTGCATGAAAGCATTAAGCTTTCAAATCAACATGATTCCAGGTCTATTTCATTTCTGGATATAGTGATTTATAGAACATATCTACATAAACTAGCTGTACACACCTATAAGAAACCCATGGACCACAACTCCTATTATTCTACCAATCGTTTAATCCTTCATATTTAAAGGATAATTTGTCTTACAACACATTGATCAGCCTTAATAGCAGATAGCAAAAGAGAAAAGGAAGGGTGAGGAAGAAGGTAGCATTAGTGAGAAAGGAGGATGGATACCAGTGCTCCCAATGAGAACTGAAGGGTGTTCTGTTTTATTGTCCTGAGCCTTCTGGGTGTTTGCATATGAACAGAAGGATTGATTCAAATGTCATACTTCAGAGCAATTCTATTGACAAATCCAGCCCAGTTTGACTGTTAGTTGCATCCTGTGCCTCCTTTTGATGTGTATGCATGTGTGTCTTATGGAACAAAATGATACTATTTAAAACAAAATTTAAAAGTAAAGCTGATATTTTTCTCTGCCTTCTCCCCACCTGTTTCTCTGTTGTCCCCTTCCCAATTTTCAGTCTTCATCTTTTGGCCACAATGCATGTCTGTCTGTCTGTCTGTCTGTCTGTCTGTCTGTCTGTCTGTCTGTCTGTCTGTCTGTCTGTCTGTCTGTCTGTCTTTCTTTCTTTCTTAGCATTTATACAATGGTAGACTTAGCACTGAGCACTATTACATCCATGAAAATTAACCCATATAAACCAAAATACAAGCACACAAATAAACATACATTACATTACACTAAATAGTGAAGGTAACAGAAAATATAATTATACATGAACTTAAATGGCAATGTCTTTAAATGCTTCTTGAAATAGAGCAATCTTTATCATTCTCTTAAAGGATAGGAGAGAAGGAGCCTGATATATATCTGACAGTAGCCCATTCCATAGAGATGGGGCTACAATTTTCATAATCACCTCCCTGCCCCCGTCAGCATGACAAGGCCTGTGGGGAATGGACAGCATAGGCCACTGTGCTAATATAACAGTGATTTTTTTTTTTAAAAAGTACCACAGAATGTAGAAGTAGGTAACCCAATGAAAAGTAAACAAGAGCAGCAGTAAGTCAAGGAGGGTGGAGAGTAACTAGCAGAAATACATAAGGAAACATGGCCAAATGCCACCTTCCCACAAAGTGGATCAGCACATATCAGCATTAGAGATGGGCACGAATGCCAAAATGGTGTTTCATTTCATTTTTCGTTATTCTGCCCCTTCATTTCATTTCATTTATTACAAAAATGATTTTTTTAAAAATAATTTGTTTTGTAATTCATTTTGTTTTGTTTTGTGCTTTGTTTTCTTTTTTCTTTTTTTGAACTTCCCCGGCCATTGGAGCTTTTTTTTTTTTTTTATTGCTGCAAGCACCCAGCAGAGGGCCCACACTACAGCTGATCAGAGCTTCTTCTTCTTCTTTTATTTTAAAAAAGCCTCGACCAACTCTAGCATGGGCAGTGCTCTGCACTTTTTTATTTTTTACTTTTTTCTGCAAGTGCCCAGCAGGGGGCCTGTGATACAGCTGACCAGGGCTTTTAAAAAATGGCCAGATGAGCTCTAGCACGGTCCCCATGCTTGGCACTTTTTTTTTTTTAAAAAAAAAGTTTTTTTTAATTTTTATGCTTTTATTTTTTGCTGCAAGTGCCAAGCAGGGGGGTCTATGCTACAGCTGATCAGAGTTTTTTTTTTTTAAAAGCCCCAAACAACTCTAGCACACCCCATACCAGCACTTTTTATTTTTTATTTTTTTATTTTTCCATATTATTTATTTATTTATTTATTTATTTATTTATTTATTTATTTATTTATTTATTTATTTATTTATTGTTGCTGCAAGTGCCCAGCAAGGAGCCTGTGCTACACCTGATCAGGGATTTTATTAAAAAGCCCCAACCAGCTGTAGCACGCCCCGTGCTTGGTGCTCTTTTATTCTTATTTTTTCATTTACATTTACATTTTCATTTCTTTTTTATTTTCTGCTGCAAGTGCCCAGCAGGGCCCCCGCGCTACAGCTGATCAGAGCTTTTTTAGAAAAGCCCCAACCAGCTCTAGTGCGCCCCATGCTTGGCACTTTTTTCTTTTTTCTTTCTTTCTTTTTTTTTCATGTTTTGCTGCCCCATTCTACAGCTGATGCTGGGGGTGGTGGTACAATTCTGGTTCTTTAGAATTGTAGTCAGCAAAAAAAATTCTGTTTCATTTCATTTCCTTTCTCTTCCAGAGTGGGGTTCGTTATTCATTAGGGAATGAAATGAAGAGCGAATAATGAAATGAATTAAAAATTCGTGCCCATCTCTAATCATAGAATCATAGAGTTGGAAGAGACCTCAACAGCCATCTAGTCCAACCCCCTGCCATGCAGGAACCCCATCACAATATTTTTGACAGATGTCCATCCAGCCTCTGCTTAAAAACCTCCAAAGAAGGAGACTCAAATACCCTTTGTGGCAGCATATTCCACTGCCGAACAGCTCTAACCCTCATGAAGTTCTTCCTAATGTTCAAATGGAATCTCTTTTCCTGTAGTTTGAAACCATTTCCCCGAGTCCTAGTCTCTGAAGCCATGGAAAACAAACCTGTTCCCTCTTCAATATGACATCCTTTCAAATATTTAAACATAGCTATCATATCCCCCCTCAGCCTTCTTTTAGAGAGGCTAAACATTCCCATCTCCCTAAGCCATTCCTCATAAGACATTTCCTCCAGACCCTCAACCATCCTGGTCGCCCTCCTCTGCACCCGCTCGAGGTTGTCAACATCCTTTTAAAATTGAGACGCACAGAACTGGACACAGTACTCCAGGTGGGGTCTGTGACAAACCCTGCAGACAAGAGTGATGAATATGCAAATCATCAGCCAATCCCAGCAGGAGGGCGGGGAATGGTAGGATATAAAAAGGGTGGAGCCTATGCAGTTCAGTAAGAAGTGCAGTTAAGTTGAGAGTGAGTGCTGGGAGAGCACTGCTCTCTGAGAGTTCTGTCAGGCAGGGAGGGCTACACTGTTTACTAGCTATTTAAGGCAGGGAGGCTTGTGGAGCTGATTAGATCTGTTACAGTATATGTTAGAGGCAACGCATACCAACCTTAGATATTGTTATAGTTATTATCTTCTCAATAAACTTCATCATTGTTTTATTATATATTTCTGAGTCAGTCCCAATTCATGAGGCGACGAGTTTAAAAGGTGGCAGCATTACTAAGTAAATAAAAGGTGGCAACATTACCATTCCCATCACAATTCAGTCTCTGGAAAGGGGGATCGTCACAGGGTCTGACCAGAACAGAACAGAGTGGTACTATCAGTTCCCTTGATATAGACACTATGGTTCTGTTGATGCAACCAAGAATCACATTGGCTTTCCAATGGGATCCAGCATGCCAATGGGATCCACGTGAGCATATTGTGCACTAGAGAAAATAGGAGCAAAGCAAAAAGACACACACAGATGCATGCATACACACACATATGCACACACACACACATGCATGCACACCCCCCCCCACATAGACACACACAAAGCTAAAAATTGGAAGTATAATCTTGCCATTCTATGTTTTTAATCTCTGATGAAAACTTATTCGACTCTGATCAGTCCTTTGCCAGAGGACTGGTCTTCTGCAGCAGAACCAAGCACTGCTCTCGGATGAAACTTCCTTGAGCACAGTTTCTCCTGGTAAGTATGTATGTTGCTGAATGAGTGACTTAATGAATGGACCCCTTTCTGGTTCTTTAGAATTGTAGTCAGCAAAAAATAAAAAAGGAATTTTAACTCATTATTCATCTCCTTAGTATACCTGTTTGTGAATGTCTATCCCTGTCTAGCACCGAGAAACCCCTGAGGGGGTAACATTGGGGCACCTTAAAGTCTATTATATTTTAATGTGAGCCTTCATGAAGAAGTCCACAAAAGGAAGTGGAGTTGTCAACAGCCATGTCCTTAGTCATCTTTGAAAGCAAGAAATGCCTTGAATTGAGTGGACAAGGAATGTCTTGTAAAGTTGATGGAGGGGCTGGTTCTTTTCACTGTTGTCTCACAGTGCCATATTGTAAACACAAAGGATATGAAAATTGGGCATTTTAACAATATTTAGTGGCCAATAACCTTGTGGACTTGTGTGCAAAGATGCTACTTAAGTGTTCTGTCTTGTCATTCCTTTATGATGATCTATTCCCATCACCTTCTGGTTTGTCAGACCAGACAGATCTTGAATCACAGAATCATAGAGTTGGAAGAGATCTCAAGGGCCATCTACTCCAACCCCCTGCCATGCAGGAACCCCATCACAATATTTTTGACAGATGTCCATCCAGCCTCTGCACCCACTTGAGGTTGTCAAGGATCTTGAGAAGGATGTGATCACAGCCTTACATATGAGAAATCTGAATTGTTTCCAGGAAATGAACATTCCACAGATGCTGATAAACTAAAATCCAAATTTCATGAAAGAAAAGCAGAGGGAATGAATTGTGGTAGGTGGTTACTTCACATCCTCCCTTGTTTTGCGACTCATTTTGTACCATGACAGCATTGGTTGCGATCATGTGGTTTTGTCCCTGTTTAGTCCCTGTTTCTGTTTTCTCATGGTTGTGATAACTTGTCTCGTGACAAGTGTTACTTTACAGTCTTGTTCTGTGACAAATTCTGAATTTGTCTTGCTTTCTTAACCCTTTTTTAAATATCGTAAATATTTTTTTTAGATAATTCAATTTACTGGTCTTCCGGGATTTACACGTCAATGCTGCAGAATTTTCAGTACTTTCTTTAATAAACATTTGCGCTTCATGGTGTTTCCCATGGGGAAACTAATGGTGAATGCCACTTCAGCCACTGACCACTAGGTGGACACTTTGTTGTGTGACAGTTGTTACTTTATGGTCCCTTGTCTTGGAACAGTAACCGCAAACAAACCGTGATAAGGAAATTCCCTACCCCAGCACCAGGTACAGATTTGTCTTGCTTAGCACCCATTCCGGGGGCGTGGTCGAGACAAATTTCAGCTGTTGCATGATGGACATGAACTAAGATTTTTTTTTTTTACTGTTCCGAAGCGCAACACTTACAGAGACAAAACGGATGTGAAGTAATCGCTGTAGATTTTAGGACAGAGTTTTTTTAGATCACTTCTTGGATCAAAAGGTCTGCAAGAATTTTTGTCTGAAAAATAGAACTGAAACGACCACACAGAACCACAAATGTTTTTGAAAACATTACCATTGTCATTGCCAATATCTTTGTGTTGCTAATTTCCACTCAACACCTTCCTGCAACTGAGAAACTGTAATAGATGATATTTGAGATTGTAATTTAAAAGACAAAAGCTGCACAAAAGAGATGACATGAACAAGTGCAATTTAGCAAGTCAATTTTGTATTATCTGGTTCATAACTGATTAACGTATTAATTTTGATAGTGAAACTCCCCCTCTTCTTCCACCCTCTGCAATAACTGTCCATTGTAGTAGTTCTTATAAGGCACTGATACATTCATATAAAAATACAAGCTACAGCTTATAAGTTCACTGAATCAAAGTTCAGTGTTCCTTGCTTTTAAAAGTCACTAAATTGAGTGGAATGTTTTAGAATCAAATCTGGTAATTCAGTTGCCTTGACTCAAAAGCCTTCTATCACAACAAGGAATGAAGCCTGTGGTGTCAAAGAAAGGCCTACACTTCACTCCCCAGTGTCTTTGCATTAATTTGACTAATTTCAGGCATCCCTTCAGCTCAAGCTGACAATCTCAAATGTCAGATGCTATCTGACACACTAATAATTAGAACACTAAAAAAAAGAAGGAATGGAATGAAAGAACTGGTCACTTGGGACAAGAAAAATGAGAGGTCAGAGGAGAGACTTTAATGGAAGGGAGCTCAAAGCACAGAACAAAGAATGATGAGAGAAGCAGAAATGTTGCAGTAAGAAACCATAGGGAGAAATGCAACTCCCAAGCTTCCTTTTGGCCCGTTTTACTTAGTAGTTAATAAAAGGCCAGCACTCAATTTGTTTACTTTACCATAACTATCTCCCTTGAGCAAAGAATTTAAAATGCATCATAAACAACTTGAAATAAGGTGTGTGTCTCCAGCAGAACCTCATTTCTAATGCCCAGTGGATATCCATTCAATTCTACTGCATGGAAACAAGTGAGTAAATATCTTCTGCATGCATGACAAACATAGGGCCTTCCATTATAAAATTAAAATGGAGTAGATTTAATAAGCTTTTAATGAATTTTGAACACTATTTTTCCTATTGTTGAGTTTAACCTTAAGTCACATTTACAATATGATTCCCTTTGCCTCTTGAGCCTAACAAACTCATAGCTATACCCACAGTGGACAACCAAGCCAGTTAATAACAGGAAGCTTATAACTGGTGAAGAATGCATACTCCTATGTTTTTCATGTTGGTGAAAAAGCTACCATTTGTGTGTTATCAAATCTTTCGTCCCAACAAAAAACATTGCGAACAATACCTTACTGGTGTGCCACTACTGAAATGTCGGTAAGACTTTTCAAATGGCTCATTGTAGTCACTGAGTTCATTAGCAATCCAATAAGCCACATCATCAGTAGAGAAATCAAGCCACAACCCTGGATCCTTTGCTACATTTTGATTTACTTCAGCTTTTGCAAACAGAATGATTTTACCACCATCACAATGGTTCACTCAACTTTCAATATCTCCAATTATTTCAGCCCCAGAATGTATTGTAAAGTAACTTGAATCAACATTTGCAGTAGAGGCATCAAAAGAATTTACAGGGAAAGTGAGACCAGTAATGAGACATGTGCTAGATGAACCTACTTCTGATACCTCAAGTGATTCTAACATAATCATATTTTGATTCTGAAGTGATAAAAGTGGCATTTACTGTATCTGTGTCCACATCTGATGGCAGACATTGGTTTTGACCAGAATAGGTATATCATGTTATGGAACTTGTGTGAAGAAATCAGACAGCTTTGCAGTCTTGGAACAATAGGGCTGGCAGGCATGGCGGGAACAACAGGGTAGGAACATTAGGGCAGGAACCAGGAACAAGGCTGGACACGCAGGCCAAAGCACAAGAGCAGAAAACACTTGCATTGCTGAGGCAAAGTCTCGGATGAAGAACCACGCCTTAAAGAGGTCTTCCCTCCAGGCTTCCAGATGGGCCTCATGAGTGGCCTAGTAGCTGTTGCTCAGTCCAGGACCTGAGCCTGCAAACACCAAGCCATTCCTGGGTCAGCCTGGCCCTGATCCTGCAGTTACCAGGGCTATGTAGCCCAGATTCTGACACAAAGTTACAATGTTAGTACATGTGTTGTTGCCTGTCAGTATGCTGGACACTGAATGAGCTACTAGTTACCCTGCAGAGTCTCATTCTCAGTGGACAACTGATTGCATACAAAGTTTCCCCTGATTTCATTTATGTGTGGGTGGGTGGGATTCCACCACCACCCTTATAACCCTTGGTGGAGGTCTACATTCTCTGAGTGCTCTAGTTATTAATGTATATATCTGCATGTATTTTTTTCATTCAATGTGGGGGGCCCTTTTTGCGGATCCAGTACTGCAGCACTATTTGCAGTACTGTACCATATGGTCCATGGACCATGGTAAATTCGGCTATGGAAAATTTCTGTGGTGCCCCTTCTTCCCTTGATGCCCCTAAGCACGTGCTTATTGTGCTTAATGGTTAATCCATCCCTGGCACACACACACATGTGTTTGTCTGTTGGGTTTCATTGAAGGGTGAAATGGTCATTCTCTTCTGTTTATAACTTCAGTGCACTTCAGCATTATCCTTATAAGGTATATATGTTTTTATTTCTCTCTCCCCTTTAATTATGTTGCATTTTTTCCATTTTAAATGCTTTTTACTTTACTAGTACCAGCTTGCACACAAGAGATCCATGGACAAAGTTCCTCTGTCTCATGAGTGCCCCAGGGCTTTTTGTGGTCCACCATGGCTGCCATAAAATGCACAAATAGATTTGGTTAGTATTTTAGAATGGAATCAGCCCTGATTTCAATGAAGTTTATGCCATAGATTTGTATAAAGGCTATATGATGTTGGCAGTTTTGTTTTCAGTTCCGAGTCAAAAGAATGTTTCTTGTATGATTTTTTTTTGCTGTGTATAATATAGAATTTAATATTCTCAAAGCCACTGGACCTTGGAACCTCAAGATATTTTTCTTTGCCAATTACGGCCAACTCAGACTCCAACAATATGCATTGGAAGTAGCTTTTTCTCTCTCGTCTGCATCACTTTACATTTGCTGCAACTGAACTCTATCCCCCCACCCATAATTCCTTCATTTCAAATAGGTTTTATTTACATAGGTCAGATGTTGCACTTCATTGGTTATACCCCTCTTGTATGTACATTTAATTTCTCTGTATCAAAAATGAAATGCAGCAATAGGATCTTAAGTGATACAAGCTGGATAACAGTTGTCAAAAATGGTGGTGGAAAGCTAAGTACTCAGTTTTACAGGACAATGCTTTAAAGAGGTGGCAGCTGATTTACCAAGGATCTAGAATGGCAGTATCCCTTGCAAGATAAGATGGGAAACTGTTCCTCTAGTAGCTTTGATGCCCTCATCCAAAACAAGTGAAATTAGTAGTAAGTAAGTAATTTGAGAACTTGGGAGCACTGTGATCTTTGAGAAATGTAAGTAAGTAAGTAAGTAAGTAAGTAAGTAAGTAAGTAAGTAAGTAAGTAAGTAAGTAAGTAAGTAAGTAAGTAAGTTACATTTCTCAAAGATCACAGTGCTCCCAAGTTGTCAAATTGAGCTGCTTCTATGTCCTTCCATAGTTTGGCAAATATCTTTCTTTTCAGGCCGGGTTTTATGTGATAAAGTTTTTAGAAGCGTGGCATTAACTGAATTCAGGAATTTATTGTTTTTAGCAATAGTGTTTTTAATTGTGGCTTTAAATATTGTAAGGTGTTGTTTGAGTTTTTAATGTTAAATTTTATGGTATTTTTGCTTGTGATTCCTGTGTTGTTTTTACACAGTGGGCTTCCTTGAGTCACCTATGAGGACAAAGAAGTCATTTAAATACCATGCATTGTAAATTGGATGAAGTAAGGTGTCCCTAATTGCCCCCTCTCAAGCAAAGCAAAACAAAATTAAAGAAGCACAGTTTTTCTGGATAGTGTGTGCCCTAGGTTTTCCAAGGACTTAATGTCAAAAACAATAGATTCCTGGTGCTTCTAGAAAAGCAATGATTCTGAAAAGGTGCATAATTTGCATAATTTACACAATCAAATGAAAGATTTCTTAGCGAAAAAACTAAAATAGTTGGCTAATTGTGGAAGTTTGAAGAGAGAAGGCAAAAGAGAGAAAATCTCAGGGAAAACTCTTGAGACCAAGAAGCACCTAGATGTATAACCCTACTCTTAGCCACTGTGAGTAGTGTTTAGTGTCAAGGTGTGATACAGGTTGTGTGTGTGTGTTGTGTCGTTACAGTTGTGACCGACCCTTCATGACTCCACATTCATGGAGTTTTCTTGGCAGGAATACTGGAGTGGTTTTCCAGTTCCTACTCCAGGCGCCTACAGCACCTGGTATTCCCTGGTGGTCTCCCATCCAAGTACTAACCAGGGCCCACCCTGCTTAGCTTCCGAAATCAGGCAAGAACGGATATATGTAGGGCATCTAGGCAGCTGTGATACAGGTTACAAAATATTAAATAAAATTAAATAAATATTAAACAAAATAAAATATTTAAAAATACAAAATTAAA
This sequence comes from Phrynocephalus versicolor, assembly GCA_023846285.1. Classification (NCBI taxonomy): domain Eukaryota; kingdom Metazoa; phylum Chordata; class Lepidosauria; order Squamata; family Agamidae; genus Phrynocephalus; species Phrynocephalus versicolor. The sequence continues at coordinate 12,101 of JAHTLZ010000801.1, forward strand.
TAAAATTTAAATAAACATATTAATAACCAAAGCCATAATGACAGAGAATTAAAATATTTGTGTCACTATCCATTGCTATAGGCCTTTATCCAAAAAATAAAATGCCAATGAAAAAGTAAAATAACATGAATTAATGAAAAGAACTGCTATTGTTGTAAAGTGTATCTTATTTTGAACATGAAGTGAAAGAAAAAAAAAAACAGCCACCCTCTTGGGTCTAAAAGCAATGACATGGAAACAAAACCCCACACTTAAATTCTGGTAAGCTTTTCCTTTCAACACCAGCAATACCTGATATCCCAAGTGATGAAATCACTTTGGACAAACAGATCGGTCACTGTTTAAGAAACAGGAAGGCAGAATGCCAGCCAAAGCTGTCATGGGCATTCATTCACTCAAGCAAAGAGTTTGAAAAGGCTATGAAGCACAGAATAGGCCTTAGTTCCTGAAATGTAAATGTTCTTCATCCACCTGCCATATCTGAAGGAAAGGACATGAGTACAATTTCATTTTCCAACCACTTGCTCTAAAGGCCACATATCAAGAAATACATTTCACTACTTTGTGGTGACAGACTGGAAATATGTACACTGCAACTTCTCGGCCTTTTGGCTAAGATCAAGTGTAGAAGCTCTGTTGTTTTTAAAGTATTCTGCTACGGCTTAAAGTAAAACCTATTCACATTAATTTAAAAACAATATTTTTATGGTCACATGAAATGTTTTCAGGTCATTTTCTGAATCTTGTAAATTGCATAGGCAAAATGTGTTCCTGCACACCACTGAGGCCATTTTTAATGCACAGATACGATACGCTTATAAATGTCAAGAAAAAATGGCAATAGGTTTTTCATGCTTCTGGAGGTCTCCAGAAGGTGCAATTTTGCTTTAAGGAGTTTGCAATGTTTCCAAAGATTCATCTCCAAAGCCTTCAGAAAGCATAACTCAATGTTTTTGGCTAGGCACTTCTATTTTGTTGTTTGTTTTATTTGCCATTTTCCAGTCATTCACACTCATGTCACTCTCTGTAAATGTAGTACAGGATATTCAAGGATATGATAATTAGCTTGCAGTCCTCCAGCTAAAAACTTAAATCTGCTAGTAAAGTCCCTGATAATTTAAACTGTTTCATAATAAGAATTTGAGGAATATATATATAAAAGCAACAAAAGCTTTACACAGTATGTCATTTTTAAAGTGTACCAAATGTACACATCCAGGAAAAATTCAGGAATTGAAAAGAACTGTTTTCTTTTCTTGTGGGACTGAAATATTTTGCAACTCATCCAAGTATCTTCTTCAGCTGGAGGAAAGTTGGTAGGAGGGTTCCAATTTCTAGTTCACCTTGGTTTCAAATGACCTTAGTATGAATAGGCTTGCTAGATGGACAATGGCCTGGGTTGTGTGAAAGTCACACGTAGAGATGGGCACGACTCAGGAAAAAAACCTCGTTTTCGTTTTCTTTTTCGGCTAGGGTCCGAGTCGTTTCGTTTCTGTTTTCGCGAAAAATCAGAAAAAATTAGTCGTTTCGTTTTTCGTTTTTTTCGTTATCGTTATACTGTTTTTTTGGGGGGGGGTAGCGGGCTCCTGGAGGCACCTCTGTGGGGTGGGTGCCTCCGCCGGCCCGCTATAAAGGGGACAGCAGCAGCAGGCTCCAAGAGACCCCTCAACATGGGGGTCTCCCATCCTCACCTGCTGCTGCTGCAAAATGGCATGCACAACCATATGGTTATGCATGCCATTTGCAGGCAGAGCGAGACCTGCGTGTCGCCAGGCCAGGCGGTGCCACTGCACCTGCTCAAGCACCTGATCCGAGTGGGTCGCACCTGCCATCACATCCCACAGAAGGGAATCGTACTTGCGTGTGTAGTGCAATGCAAGTCGATCTGGCTATGGGCTAAGGTGGATTAGGGTTAGGGCTAGGGTTAGGCTAATGACGGGTAAGGTTATGGTGGGCTATTGGGTTGCACCTCTGGGTGCCTCTCTGACCCACTAAGAAGACAGTCTGTGACGTATGGGTAAGGAGTCAAGGATTAGGGTTAGCGGGTTAGGGGGCTAGGGCAAGTTTTAGGGGGCTTTTTGGCACATCCCAGAAGTCTCAGTGGCCAAGTGGCCATGCGATTGGTGAGATGGCTCCAAAAATTTGCATGGTCGTCCCCTCCCACATGGCTGGCCAGGCCACTGGGCCAGCCCATCATTGCACACTGCGCAGGTGTAAAATAAAATAAAA
>JAHTLZ010000802.1:6292-19573 GCA_023846285.1 Phrynocephalus versicolor
GTGCCTCCAAACTCAGTCCTTTTCCAAGGCAAACACTTCATTTATTTGGGTGGGTGGGTGGTGGTCACAAAGACTAGTGGCCTTACCCTAAAGTATACTCCTTCTGCAAGGGAAACTCTTTGTTTCTAGCCCACAGTCAGCCAGCCCTTCTCAGTGAGCCACAGTGAATTGCAGCCCAGAGGACAGAGTGGTGGAGACTTGCTGAGTCTTGCTGCTGCCAAAAGGACAGCAAGGAAGATTTCTGTCTGATTCTTCCTTCCCATGTGCTGTTATGCTTGCAACTTAGCAAACTGCCAATAGGCAAGGGCAATGCCCTTCTTAATGAGTTACACAGACTCACAGATCTACCATGAACCCACCCTGGAACTTCCTCTGTGACAGGCTCTTCTATTTCTAAGAAACGGACAACACACGGTTCTTGTGCAGTACAGTATACAAACAGTACGCGCAAGTACATTCCACTCCAGCCCTTCTTAGTGAGCCACAGTTGGCAGCCAAGTGGAAAGAGTGGCAGAGGAGACAGGACTAGGCCTGTGTGAATTACAGACTCACACTGTCAGTGTGCGTCAGAGTATCCAAACATGGAGGCTTCCTTGTCCCTCCCTTCACAGTGCATTGCAGCTCAGAGTGAAGAGTAGCGGAGAGGCTGACCAAACTCCATACACAGCGGCAACACTTCCCGCAGAGTGGCCTGCCTCTTCCCAGTTCCCACTTTCAGAAGCAGAGCTGTCTTTTCCTTTCAACAGGCCTTCTTCCCCTCTCTTCCTCCCTGAAGAAACATGGCCTCCTGCTGCTGACACTGTCCCACTCCCAGCCAGGCAGAGTACCAGGGTGCTTTCTCATGAGATGGCTGCGTGTGCAAGCCACTTGAGGAGAGCAAGGCAGAGTTCTGCCTAATCAACATGGGCCCAGCCCATGGCTGTTTTCTTGCACACAGGCACAATGCCCTCCTTAGTGAGTCGCAGAGTTTGCCAGCTCAGAGTGAAGAGTAGCGGAGGCCAGAAGGCCTGACTAGAGGAGGCGGAGGGGGAATTAGGAATCCCCCCTCCATCTGCCAAGTGCCAAGGGATTCCCCAACCTAGATTGTGGAAAGAAGATTAGAACCACCCCATGTGGGATGACAGAGTCCCCCAATTCTACACAAAAAAGTTGATGATGAAGATGACTGCGCCTGTTACAGTTCCGCCTAGAGGTGCAGGCAGCCGGGGTTGCTGCATGGGCAAGTTGAGGGGAGTGCTAACTGCCGGTCTGGCAATCTACTACCATGCCCTTCTTAGTGAATCACAGTTCCCACACAACTCCAAGAGCCAAGCCTGGAACTTTCAGGGAAACTGTTCTAATGGAGTGCTGGCACACAACTGCTCTTCCCTTCTTCGTGAGCCACAGTGGTTTGCAGCAAATGGAACCCAGTCGCCATTCCTCGACAGACTCAGTCTGGCAGCCCAGCTCCGGTACACAAAGTGGCTGAATGGCCTGAGTACGCACGCCAGTAAATTGTCCTTCTTAGTGAGCCACAGTGGTTTGCAGCAAATGGAACACAGTAGCCCTTCCTCGACAGACTCACAGTCAGTGTCTCCGAGTATCCATCCACCAACAAGGACCAGGCTGCACCTTTCCGACAATCTGTGACGTACGCATACGCAGGTAGTTGGTAGCCCAGTGGAAAAGCAGGGTCCACATGGTGTCTGACTCTGAAGCCTGAGTCCAGTCTGAAAAAAGGACTGCAAGCCATAGGGTCTTCCTCCACAGCTATGTGCTGGTTTCCTGGTAAACTCCCAGCCCAGCCATGTTCCCTTCTCAGTGAGTGACATAGCTTTGCAGCCCAGCCCACGGAAGACTGTAGGCCTGAGAACCACAGGCTCACTGTCTGTGTGAGTCAGAGTATCCAAACAGAACCAAGCCTGGAGGCTTCCTTGCTCCCTCCCTTCACAGAGAGACACAGTGCATTGCAGCCCAGCCCAGTGGCATGCCCTTCGTGGTGAATCACAGTTTCCACAACTCCAACAGACAAGCCTGGAACTTTTTGAAAAACTGTTGTATTTGTAAATGGTGACAGAGGGCCACCAGCACGGCAGTAAGTTGTCCTTCTTAGTGAGCCACAGTGTATGGCAGCCCAGTGAAGACTAAGTAGCGGTCCGGAGGCTGACAACACTCCAACACAGCGGCACTACTTCCTGCAGAGGCCTGTCACTGTCCCAGGCAGAGTCCAAGGGTGCTTTTGCATGAGGTGGCTGCGCAAGCCACTCGAGGAGAGCAGGGCAGAGTTTTGCCTAATCAATTACGGGCCCACGGCTGTTTTCCAGCACACAAGCAAAAAGCCCTTCTCAGTGAGTCACAGTGTGCAGCCCAGAGTGAAGGGTAGCGGAGGCCAGAAGGCCAGACTAGAGGGGGTTGAAGGAGAAGCTGCTAGTTAGGAATCTCCCCTCTAGGGATTTCCCAACCTGGATTGTGTGAACCCCCGCCTCCCATGTTGGATGACAGAGTCCCCGAGTTATAAACAAAATAGTTGATGACTGCACCTGTTATATGTTTGTTTGAGTGCCTGACTGCAAATAAATGAATGAGGTGTTGGACAAGTGAAAGAGTAAGTAAAATGTAATTGTAAAATTTTCTATAGAGGACGGTGCCCTTGGCTTGTTGCCAACAAATGTGTTTGAGAACTTTGAGTGCACTGGTTGGCGAGGGGAACTCTGTCTACTCAGTCTGTACTCTGTATATTTTTAAAATAACAGCCTCCAACCTCCCCTTCTAAGCACTTGTACTGGACCTTGGCTGTTGCTTGCCACTTGTTAATAAACTTTAGAAAATAGAAAATAAATGGTAGTATTATATTTTTAGATAAAAGTTATTATAAACTGTTACTAGGGTAGGGTTGCTTGCTTGCTATTCCCTTCCCAAACCCCAATCGCCACAGCAGCAGAGCTGTAGGCGCAGGGTAAAAGGACCTTGGCAAAGAGTAAATGAACTTGGTTGGAAATTGGGATAGAAAAGAAATGGTAGTATAAAATAATATATATTTTCAAAATAAATCCGCAGCACCTACCCTACCCTCCCGCTCCCACTCAAACCTTCCCTCCCCCTTGAAGCAAATATAAGCAAATAAAAAAAGGAAATCTTCCTCCAAAATGCAGGAGAACACAAAAAAGAATAAACTCTGCGTTGCTATTCCCCACAGGGAATGAAAGAAATTATTATTTTTTCCTATAAATTCAATTTCAATTGAATCAATTCCCTCCCTGTCCCTGCCTAACGCGACCGCGACCGCGAAATCGAAACTAGACTGAGCGCAGCAATCCAGCCCTGACCACCCTCCACCAAGATCCAAGCCCAGACTGTGACGGACGGGACTGTCTCGCCTTTTTACGCCCTCTTGCACATCCAGAAGTGTCAGTCAAAACCTGGCCATGCGATTGGTGGAATGGGTAAAAAAAAATGCATGGTCCCATCCCATGGCCAGCCCATCATTGCGCACGTGTAAAAAAATAAATTAAGAAAAAAATAAAATAAAATCAACGGAGACGTATTTTGGCAAGACAAACCCGCTGCTGCTACTGTAAAAATTCAAGCATTTAAAATAGCTAATTTTCGCATGTTTCTGTGGTGCTTTGGTGGGTTTTTGGACCACGATTTCAAAAAAAATATTGCGGTCGCCATTTTGGATCCCCCCGCGCGCACACCGCATGGCAAAGGCAGACGAGACGATGCCCCCCCGCCTGGTACCAGCAGCGCAGCAGTAGCACTAGACAAGGAGAGGGGGGCGGGGAACCCCCCCCCAAATAAAACACCCTTCTGGCCTGGGAGGTGCCCTCAGACAGTTTTCGCCTGCTTTTAGGGCCAGGAATCGGGTTTTTCTTTAACTTTTAAAAACTTTTTTTCTGTGCCGCTTGGCATCGCGGGATTGCCGCAATGCCAGGAACGACAACGACAAATCAGACCCAATTATTCTTTAGTCGGTTCAAGTTCAAGTTCTGGCGGAGTAATTGTCATTTCCTTTTCCGTTCCATAACGGAAACGAGTAACGGAAACGGAAACGGGAATTCCGCTAAGTCGTGCCCATCTCTAATCTTTATTCTGTACTTAGGTAGGTTTCCAGATCCAGACGCAACTAAGGTTTGTGCACTAGATGGTCACCTCAGCCACCTCAAGCAGTGGTTAAACTGCAGTACTGCAGCCAAGGCTCTGCTCAATACCTAACTTTGATGTCAACAGACTCCAGTAAGTAGCTCGAGATTGACTCAGGCTTCCATTCAGTTTGGGGCTGGTAAACAGAGTACCCAGTTCAAAGAGGTGGGTTGGGCATTGTGCAACTTGCATAGCAATCCAGAGATTGCTTTAAGCACTATAGGGTAGCACATAAGCAGCACATATCTCTAGATTGCCTTCTAAAGAAAGGGAGCCTCATGGTGCAGCCAAAACTGTGTTCACTACCCAGGTAGCTGGCTCATGGTGGACTCATCCTTATTTCCTTCTCAGGTAAAATGAGTGTCCAACTTGCGGGGGAGGGTGGGGGCAATGTGTAGCCTGCATAATTAAATTCTGATTGTAAAATTTCCCCAAAATTGCTTCAAGTGCTATGGGCCATATATAAGCATTACAGTTTTGTTTCCTAGTGCTGCACTACTCTGAACTATATTCCAGAGAAAACACAATAACTGAAGAAGTCTTAAATAATATTGAGTGCTTGTCTGTCTTGGAGGAGCTTGACAATGAACCAACTCTAGAAGAACTAAATGTGGCTCTGGACTCACTTGCCTCTGGCAAGGCACCTGGGAAAGATAACATCCCTGCTGAAGTTCTGAAGTGCTGCAAAGAGATCATTGCCACTGAACTGTACAATATCCTCTGCCTTTGCTGGAGGGAGGGGGGAGTACTACAGGATATGAAGGACACTAATATTGTTATGATTTATAAGAACAAAGGCGACAGGAGCGACTGTAACAACTATCGTGGTATCTCTCTTAGTGTTGTTGGGAAGCTGTTTGCACGTGGATACTGAAGAGGCTCCAGATACTTGCAGAGAGAGTCTACCCATAATCACAGTGTAGCTTTCGAACCAACAGGTCCACTACTGATATGGTATTTTCCCTCAGGCAGTTGCAGGAGAAATTCAGGGAACAAGAACAGCCACTTTTTGTAGCCTTCATAGATCTTACGAAGGCATTTGATATGGTTAGTAGGGACGGCCTCTTTAAAATACTCCTCCAGGTTGGATGCCCATCCATGCTCCTTAACATCATTCGGTCTTTTCATGAGGATATGAAGGGCAATGTAGTTTTTGATAACCTAATGTCAGATCCCTTTGACATCCAAAGCGGAGTGAAGCAGGGCTGCATCCTTGCGCCAACCTTGTTTGGGATCTTCTTCGCTACCATGCTGAAGTATGCCTTTGGAACTGCAACAGAGGGTATCTATCTACGGACCAGATCAGATGGAAAACTCTTCAATCTCTCTAGATTGAGAGCAAAGTCTAAGGTACAGGTGAAATATTTGTGGGATTTCCACTGACGACGCTGCCATTACTGCTCACTCTGCTGAAGATCTCCAACAACTTATGGATCATTTTAGTAAGGCTTGCAGAGAGTATGGGCTGGAAATCAGCCTGAAAAAAACACAAATCATGGGCCAGAATGCAAACTGTCCTCCTCGCATTACAATTTCTGCAAACGAACTGGAGGTTGTCCACGACTTTGTGTACGGCTCAACTATCTCAGATACACTCTCACTAGAGTCTGAGCTGAATAAACATATAGGTAAAGCAGCTACTATGTTTTCCAGACTAAGAAAGAGAGTATGGCTCAATAAGAAGCTGACAGAACATACAAAGATACAGGTCTATAAAGTTTGTGTACTGAGCACACTTTTGTATTGCAGCGAGTCTTGGACCCTCCATGCCCGACATGAAAGAAAGCTGAATACCTTCCATATGCGCTGTCTTAGGTGAATATTCAACATTACCTGGCATGACAAAGTTCCAAATAGCATAGTCCTGAAACGAGCTGGAATCTCTAGCATGTATACTTTATTGAAACAGTGACACCTACGCTGGCTTGGACACGTTGTGAGAATGGACGATGGCCAGATCCCAAAAGATCTTCTGTATGGAGAACTAGCACAGGGAAAGCACCCCAGAGGGAGACCAGAGCTGCGGTATAAGGATATCTGTAAGAGGGACCTGAAGGCCTTGGGAATGGACCTCAGATGGGAAAGCCTGACCTCTGATCGCGCTGTCTGGAGGCAAAAGGTACAGCATGGTCTACATAAATTCGAAGAGGGATTTGTCCAACAGGCAAAGAGGCAGGCATGGAAACAATGAAACCTGAGGACTGGGCAAGAAACAGAATACATCTGCCCCCAGTGCGGTAGAGATTGCCATTCCTGGATTGGTCTATTTAGCCACACTAGGTGTTGCTTTAGGATCTCTACTCCAGGCATGATACCATAGTCTTTCGAGACTGAAGGATGCCAATGTATGTATTTGTTTTCCAAACAATGCTACTCGGGTCAGACAACTTGTGTCTGTCCCTCGTTCTGACCCCTCGGCTCACTGCCACGTGCCCGGGAGTCATTCCACCAGCGCCCCCCAACCTTACCTGCATCCTGATGAACGCCAGGTCGGTGCACAACAAGATCCCTATCATCTATGACACCATCGCGGATGAGAAGCCCGACCTGGCGTTCATTACCGAGACCTGGGTGGGCTCGGAGGGGGGGGCTTCCCTCTCCCTGCTGTGCCCGCCTGGGTACGTGGTAGAGGCTGTGGGAAGGTTGGGGGGTCAAAAGGGGGGAGGGGCCGCAATCGTGTACAGGGACTCTTTCCACGTTAGCAGGGCCTCGACATTGGTCAGCCAGGGGTTAGAAGTCCTCCACCTGTTGGTGGGACAGCGGGACAGATTTGGCATTGTGCTGGGCTACCGAGCTCCCCGCAACCCCGCACAATCCCTCCCAGAGCTCACGGAGTTCATCGCCGCTGCCCTGTTGAGGTCCCCGCGCCTCTTGGTTGCGGGTGACTTCAACGTGCATGCGGTAGGTGGACTTTCCGGTGTAGCTCTGGAGTTCATGGAATCCATGGCTTCCATGGGTCTGTCCCAGCATGTTTTATGCCCCACCCATAGGTCTGGTCACACCCTGGATCTGGTGTTTACCTCCATGTCGGGGGACTCGTGTCTGGAGGTGGGGGACATTGTTGCCCTCCCTGTGTCATGGACAGACCACCACCTGCTTTCATTTTCCCTGTCGATTCCGGCCCCACCCCGCGGGGACCACCGGCCTTCCATCTTGGCCCGCCCCCGGAGGCTCATGGACCCTCAGCGGTTCGGTGAACTCTTCGGAGGGCTACCTGGTGGTCTGACTGGCATTCCGGTCGAGGATGTGGCTAACCTCTGGTATGAAACAGCTGTCCACACCATAGACCGGATCGCCCCCAAGCGCCTTCTCCGTTGCCGAGCCCGGTCCTCCCCTTGGTTCACGGGGGAGCTCAGGGTGATGAAGCAGGAGAGGAGGAGGCTAGAGCGCAGCTGGAGAAGAGACCGGACGGTATCAAGTAAGGCTGCAGTAGACGCCCAGACTAGTCGCTATATCAACGCGATCTCCGTCGGATCGCCCAGATCCGCCCGTACCTCGACGCGAACTCTCTGAGAACAGTGGTCCAAGCTCTGGTGATCTCGAGGCTGGACTACTGTAACGCCCTCTACATGGGGTTGCCCTTGACTCTTCTCCGGCGTCTGCAGCGGGTTCAGAATGCGGCGGCCAGGCTGGTGGCTGGTGTGCGTCGTTATGACCACATCACCCCAGTTCTGGCCCGCCTGCACTGGCTGCCCGTTGCAGCCCGGATTAGATTCAAGGTCTTGGTTTTAGTTTATAAAACCCTCCATGGCTTGGGACCGGACTACCTGGCAGAGCGTATCGCTCAGCGATCAATCTCGGCCCGTCCCGTTCGGCAGGTGCGAGCGCACATGCTTCGGGTCGCCACCCCTCGTGAAGCCCGGAGGACGAGTACTCGGACCCGGGCTTTCTCAGTGGCGGCCCCTAGCCTCTGGAATTCCATCCCCAGTGAAGTGCGCTCTGCAGAGTCCCTGCTGGCCTTCCGGAAGGCGTTAAAGACCTACCTTTTCCGGGAGGCCTTTGGCGATTTTTAACTTTTTGTTTTTTTTGTTTGTTTGTTTTTTCTTTTCTCCTCCGCCATCGCAAACTATTTTATTTATCATTGTTTAGCCTTGAGGTGCTATTAGGCTTTTAATCTGTTTAGTGTCATTATTATTTGATTATCTTGTCTTTTGTAATTTTATGGCTATTGAGGCCTTGATGTTTGTAAGCCGCTTAGAGTACACATTGTAGATAAGCGGGGTATAAATACAATAAATAAATAAATAAATAAATAAATAAATAAATAAATAAATGTTCCCACCTAGGATCAGTACACAGCATCATTTCTATTATCAATGCAAAACTAGGCTAGGTGATACCTTTAAAATAAAACAACAAAATGCAAGCCAAGCTTTTGATGGCAAGGCATCTTTATCAAAGCATTGGAGCCAAAGTACTGTCTTGGTTGAGATTTGTGGCCAAATGATATCAGCCAGACGCTCTTCTGATGGGGTTGGAAGCAAGACTGGTGTTAAAACTGCATCAAAGTCCAGGATTGGGTTTCAAACCCCAGCTCTCCAAACAAAGGGACATAGGCCATGCCCAGCCAACCCCCCAACTTCCTTCTTTCCATTTGGCTCTTTCAAAGCCATAGTCCATAGCCTAGTTTTGCATTTGTTTTTCTGGTCACACAGCTCAACGACCATTTTATTTCTATTATGAATAATCTCTGCCATGGTAAACTTGACTTCGAAAATGAGTTGTGTGGGAGCTGATTGTGGTTTCTGAGCATAGATGAGAGGTCTCTCTGCAGATGCTCAAATACACACTTGACATCCAAAATAAAATAAAACTTTAATGTTTATCATCCTCTGGAATTAATGATTTAATTAATTCATTTGATTAAAAAAATAGTGTATCTCTGGCCACATCTAGGAAACACTGGCCATTTGAAGTGATGTCCTTTGTAACTGTTTGCTTCTCTCCTATTTCTAATTGTACTGCATTTTGACTTCTAATAAAGTGCTCTAAGTAATATATTACACTATTTTAATTACCCACAAGCAGATTTTAATGAAAATGGTCCATTGGCATAAACTAACGCTTTAGCACTACATGGCCCATTATGAAACCCTACTGATTTATTTTAAAATACATCATTTTATAATCAGATTCCAAAAAATTCAATAACACCTTGTTAATTTCCATCCCATTTTATTTGTAAAGTACAATGGGAAAGTGAATGTAGTTCCAAACCAGAAACCATGGTAGCCAGGCTATTATTCCGCTATAATAAAATGAGATATTTAAAGCTGTCAATAATTTATTATGGTTGTAGCCATATTCCTGCAAGCATACAGAAAATTTGAATAAGTTCTGCACAGAGGGTTTAAACAGTCAACATTATGGACTAATTAGGATCAGCAAAACAATATCTGACACTGTTGAATTCATAAAAGAAAAAGGTTTACTGGAAATGGTGTTGGAGAAAAACAATTTAACATTAACTGTCGCGGCTTCACGTGTGTATCAATTTGCTATACAAAAGCTGGTTTTGATAATGTATTCATGTGTGCCACTTGCTGCGGTGTCCCCAGGTTTTTAGTAGAAGTGTCCTTACGATCCTTACCAATTTGGTCCCAGGTCCCTGTAGCCTGTCTTTTCAGTAGGTGGTAGCAGTAGCTGAACATGAACCAAGCAGCAGCAGCAGAAGCTGCCTACATATTAAATGAGTGTAGTTATTTTTTTAGTTTAAAAAGAAGGCTAGTAGCTTGTGGTACAAAACAGTAGGAAATTTGCACAGTCATGTAACTACATAAGTAAACAAAACAAATTGTAAATTCTTGTTACATTGTGATTATAATGTAATTTAGTTAGCCTTTGATAATCACACATGGCTGCTCCTTACAAATACCTGCTGCTTGTGACCAAGCTCTGATGAAATGGATGCCTGTGCACTGTATGGTGTTTCTACAATAATGCACATCTATTTCTCGGTATTCACTATACAGAGGTAATGAGCCCATTCCTTGTTAGAAGTTTGAACTTCTATATAGTCTAGGAAATGATCTGATCCCTGAAGGGTAGAAAGTGCAGCCACCCACAAAAGAGAGATGAGGTTTTACCAAGGAAAATGGTAAAAAATAGAGACAATGTTTGGGAAATAGAGAAAAATGGAACACAGCCATTGTACTGATAAGATAATAATTTCTAAAACATTTTGGGGAAAACCCCACACTTTTTTTAAAAAGAACCTTATCCTCAGTATATCATAAAGAGCCTTTCATTCTAGGTTTCCATTAGTGAAATTGCACACACTCTTAAAACCCTTAAGGTCCCTGTGAACACAATGGAAACAGAACTAAAATCTTATTTATTTTCCCGGAGATACAAAGGCTCTAGGGACCACAGTAAAAACAAATAAACAAAAGAAAACAAACACCTCAGTATGTGAAATGTCTTTGAACACCTTAACAAAAAATAACTAAGATTTCCAGAGTGCTCATACAAAAAATGAAGGCAAATATTTTAGTTCAGCTGCATAAAATATCTCAGTTGTCTGGGTTCCACACATGATTAAGAAAGATAAATCTTTCAAAATAAAGAGATATAAACCATAAAATTTCTCAGACAGTTTGAAAGTGTTCTTATTGATGAAAATGGGGAAAAGGAGCTCATAGTCTAATTCCGATACACTGACACATGATCAGTCACAAGGACCAGAATTTATTGCTGCTGCAGTGAAGTGTACTGTTCCTTTTAGAAGAAAAAAGGAGACCAGCTGAACATGTGAGTGCTCAATAAAGCATGTGATCAAAATTAATTTGCCTCTTTGAACAATAAGTGGCAACAGACTTACTCTAAAGTAATGTACTACTTTGTGATTAATGAGCCTCGTTTAGTTGACTTAACATCTGAGCAGCTATACTACCTAACCTGTTACTTTTCATGCCTTGAAGCTCCACTAAATGGCTATATTACCCTTATGTGTCTTTAAAAATGTAAATGACACTCCTGGAAGGACAAGCAGCAGTAAAGAAGGGCAAGCAGGAGGTCTTCATACACACCACCACCATCACGCCTGCACTGCCATACTCAATGTTGGCAATCCAGTGGAAACAACTATCCAGAGGTTAGAACAAGGAAATGAAACTGAACACTGCTGAATGCTGTACCATCAGCTTGGATGGCTCCTCCTCAACAGTCTTTTATCCTGCAGTGTACCAAACTAAGATGGTTACTTCACTTCCTTCCTCGTTCCGAGATGACGTTAGTTGTGTGATAACGTCATTTGCAGTCACGTGGTCTTGTCCCGGTTCTGTCCCTGTTTCCATGTACCCACGGGCATGAGTGATGGTATCGTGACGACTGTTACTGCACGTCCTTGTTTCGTGATAACATCTGTACTTCCCTGCCTTTGTTTGCCTTTTTTTGTCCAACCTTCCATTTTTTGATATTTTGAATCTCCATAACTTTGCCTTCCATGCTTTAAAAAGCAAAGTTTGAGGTTTTATGTCTTTTGATCTCTCAGCACTGCATTGCTAATGCCATAGGGAAAGTAATGCTGAAAGGCACTTTGCACTCCTGCCACTAGATGGAGAATGTGTTCGTTCTGCGATGAGCCTTACTTCACTGGCTCTCGTCTCAAAATGAGAACCGAGACAAGCTGATTCCCGAGGTCAGGGAGAGGTATGGCTCATCACGCTTAAATTCCAGTTCAGGGTTGTGGTTGGGACGAACTCCCATCATCACGCAATGGACGTGTGGTAACATTTCTTCATACCGGTCCCAAGCAGGAAGGTGTACAGCAATGAGAGGGACGTGAAGTAACCACCTAAGCATCTCTGTAGCTTTTCTCAGGATGATAGAACATTTGCTCCTTAAAAGTGCCATCAGAAATAGTTGTTGCAATTTTATTTATTTATTTATTTATTTATTCATTCATTCATTCATTCATTCATTCATTCATTTATTCATTTATTTATTAGATTTTTATACTGCTCATCTAATCTGAGGGCAATGCTGGGCAGTTTACAAGGAAACAAAAAATTATAAACAACAAATAAAGTGTTCTGCTTATATACCACCCCATACTACTACAAGTAGTCTCTGGGCGGTTTACAATTTTAATTACAAAGTGCAGGCTACACATTGCCCCCCCCCAGCAAGCTGGGTACTCATTTTACCGACCTCGGAAGGATGGAAGGCTGAGTGAACCTTGAGCCTGCTGCCGGGGATTGAACCCAGGCCGTGAGCACAGTTTTACCTGCAGTACAGGCATTTAACCACTGCGCCATGAGGCATTTTTAACAAATAAACAACAAATAAACAACATAACAAATAACAAATAAACAACAAATAAATAACAAATAAACAACAAATTAAACAATGTTAAATTAAAGATACAACCATAAGAAAAATAAATTATAATCAATTGACATATCAACAAAATAACTTTATACTTTGAAAATAAATTAAAAACCAAATCATATATAACTAGAAGCAGAGAAAACAGATTTCCAGGCATTGAAGGCATTGCACCTATGGCCAACAAGATGTGTGAATGCCAACTGCATTGGTTTCATCATGTCCTGCATGCCAGTGGAGAAACTCTGGCCAAAAATGATCTCACCATGCAGGTCAGCAGATCCCAACTGAGGGGGTTGTTCAAAATGGTGCTGGATGAATACCCTTGAGAATGACATGAAGTTGTCATGGATTGACCTGGACCTAGGCAATGATGGCACCAAGTGGAAGGCCAAAACAAGAATAGCAGAACCCACCTCCAAGTAGGACAAACACTAAGAAAAAGAAGAAAGACGAAAGAAGAAGGCGTAAAAATTAAGGTTACAGGAGAGCTATCCAAAGAGCCAAGTTTTTAACCAGCTTTTAAAGATTCTGAGTGTGGGTGCCAAGCTGTTTGTTCCATAGATAAGGGGCAACTACCAAGAAGGCACAGTCACTTGTGTTTTGGGGGGTCTTTCTTGGTGTTGGCACCCTCAAATGCCTCTCTGGAGATGAATGAGTGGTCCAAGCTCTATTTGGGAGTAACTGTTCTAATGGATATCCAGATTCCAAACCATTTAGGGTGTTGTATTCCTGTCAAGCAAACTCCATGGATATGGGGTCACAAAGAGTCTGTCATGACTATAACAACAACAACAACAACAACAACAACAACAACAACAACAACAACAA
>JAHTLZ010000804.1:4813-17135 GCA_023846285.1 Phrynocephalus versicolor
GGCGCTTTCAAAAGATTCATGGAGATTCCCCCACTTGTCTCACCCCGAATAACCCCCCCGAAAGCCAATAAAGGCTGCAGTCAAATAGACAAACTCGCTGACCCAGTATACCCACCACCATATATCTGCCCAGAGAAGGGAACCCCTCCCAAAAGTTAAAGTAACTCGTATTATTCTATTTTGTACTGAGATTCTTTGCCCCCCCCAAAAAAACTTGTAACCACTATTCTAGGAGTCCCAGGTTCTAACTATGTACTGGTTTGGTAAACCTTAGCAGTTTATATGCGGACATTTACAAACCGCTGTATCGAAAGGCAGATATGGCTATGCTTTCCTTTCAGCAGATCAGGAATGTTCCATAGTACTAATTATAAAAGCAGCTATTGAAAATAATTTTCAAACAAACAGTCTGAGTCTTAATCAATTCCTGAACGTTGTAACTTTATTGTGATAACCATTACATGAAATAATACAACATATAACATTTACACCGAACTATGAAAACAAATAAACATCCCCAATCATGACCAACAGTTGCAGTGGTACGTTCCAAGATTGTTCGTAATGGTCAGTCCCGAGTCATGAACTTTTCACCTTTTGCTGGCCATCAGGCTCCAAACAATGGAGCCTCACTATCTGCCGGCAGGTGCTGGCCTTCTTGGAGCCTTCCAATTACAAACTCCACCCCTTTTCCTACAGGAACAATGGCCAACTCATTGCACTAGCTGGAAAATGTTTCCATTCCTGTCCTTCACCCAACGTTGCTGGGTAGAACTGATAAATCAGGAGTTACTTTGCATGAGCTCTGCAAATTGCACAGGTAGCTGTTCATGCTAACTGAAAGTATTCATAAACAAATGCATTGTGCAGTTTATTAGTATTCATTGCAATAGGACAAATGCATCTTTTTTAAAATCAACCCCAGGTACAGTATTGCAGTAATTTAAGTTAGCAATGTAAAAGGCCAGATAAACATTCTCCTAGGCACCTGGCAAGTGAACTCTACGTTGACCCTTAATCCTATTGGTTAAAATTAGTTTCATTTTCCAGAGAAATGTGCAGGATCCCTAGGCCCAACGTTATAAAAACCCCTCAAGTTTTCCCAGCCACCCGTGGAGAGTTAGGAGTTACCTAGAGAGCAGTTGTGCATTTGAAAACTTATTGTTCAGCTCAGAAGAGATCAAGGCCTGTGCTTTTGAGATGGAGGGAGGTAGAGGCCGCTACTGGACGGAGGCTGAGGTGTCCAGTCTTCTGGATTTTTTTATTGAGAATGAAATGGGCCCAGTTCTGTTTCATCTGCACCCCAGAAGGAACCAGCAGGCTTTCAGGGAGGCAGCCAGAGAGTTGGCTAGACTTAACTATGCCCGGAATCCTACGCAAATAAGATCGAAATTTAAAACGATAAGACAGAACTTCAATAGGGCACTTTTTTATTTTGGAGAGGATGCTGAAGAAGGACAGCAATCAGCCTTTTGGAATCAACTCTTAGAACTTTGGATTCAAGCTGGAAGGCCCGATCCTCGTCATCTTTTTCCTTTGGGTAAGTCATATAAACTTATTTATAAAAACTTTACTATTTTAGGCTTAAGTAAGATTTGTTAAAATACCTTAAAGTGTAATATAAAAACTGTTAGTGGCACATAATTTCTGCTTTTAAGACAAATTCTAATGTTATGGTGCTGCAATTAATGGTTAAGGATACATTAAAAAATTTGAAATTAAGCAGCTGTACTGACATTTCAAACCATTCTATTAAAAGTTTGTGCCCTCTAGTAAATGTTATGTATTACAATAAAAGGAAGACCAATGATTTACATTTCATATCTTGTAATAAAAGTTTTGGCAATGATGTCTTTTACTTCAATTAAGCATGCATGCACTGATATAGATTTCTTCAAATGTGTAACACCAGGGCGGTTTCCACTATAAACCTATTTTCCGCTTATGTCTCCATAGGAGCTGGACCAGGAAGGAGGCTTGGCAACAGGGGCGGTGACCTAAGGCCTCAAAGGCAGCCAAACAGAAGGGAAGCATTGGAGCAGCAGGCCAATGACTCTGATGAAGACCAGGAACAGGCCATGCCCCTGGATGACCAACCACCAGTGGAGCAAGAGGGTCCACGCCATGCAAATCAAGGTGCAATTCGAGAAGAACAGCCAGTGCAGAATGTACCAGGCAACGTTCAGGAACAACAGGTGGAGCAGGAAGGTGTGTGATAGTTATTTGTGGGCTTCACTGAGGTGTGTACACATAAATAAATGTTCTTTAACAATAAATACCTATAATTTTCTTATTTTCAGAATTACAAGAGGATCAACCAGTGGACATTATGCTGCAACCAGTAACCCGCGCTGAACATCAAAACTGGGTTGCTGTTCTTCAACAGGCGGTGGAGAGAATAGCCGCTCTAGAAGAAATAGTGATCCCTGGAAACAGAGGAGGAGCTCCAGCCAGGAGAAGGCGCCGAAGGCGATGAATTTTTGTTTTTTAATGGACAATTTAGGGGATGAACACTCTCTTTTTTTATGGCCAAATTGTTCTTGAATCACGTCTTAAAGGGGGTTTATCCTTTTTTGCCTAACTGTGAATGTACAACCAATATTTACAAGTTTAAATTATAAATAAGCTCCTAAGAAAATATTAGGGCTGCTTACTTTGAGTTAGCTCTGGTTCTTGTTTGTGCACTTTGAACACTTTTTGTACTCAATACGGTATTTATTGATGCACTTTAAATGTTGTTCTTGTTATGTTGTTTTAAAATTGTTCCATTAGGTATCAGGCAGAAGATTTTGGAGCCTCACAGTTAATTCCTTAAACCTGGACACAGAAAACCACTGAAAATCCTAGTCTCTTAGAGTAAAGGTTGATGAATCTGACTTCTAAATAGCAAAGCATATATTTTTTTCTTTTTCTCTTAACCTTTGATTGGTTGGGTCCAAACAGTATTGCTGAATAAAGTATCCAACTTAAGGAATGTGGGGAAAGGAATGTATATTTGATTCGGTTGAGGAATCTGATTAGCAATGTCCATTCGTTCTGTTAAGAGCAACTAACTTAAAGGTACTTTATGGCTTATCTGTACTTTTAAAGTATTAGTCTGGTTGTCTTGTAAAAGAGCACAGACCAGTGTTACCTACACTGGAGAACAGCATTCATCAGTAGAACTGGTAGAGGGCATTTCCTCCTCTTAAAAAGTTTACTTTTAAGTACTCAAAAGAACAGTAAAGTGCACATACCTATACTTTACCTATTGAGTGGATATAAATAAAAAGTTTATTAGGAAATCATCTCTGTTTCTGTTTCTTCTGTTGTTTGGGTTAGTTTATGATGGGTGAGTGAAGGGGGAGAATACCCAGTGATTTAAAATATCCTAGAAATGCATTCCTTACAGAGCATACAACTGTACTGTAAACATCTGAGAAAGGCTTATTAATTCAAGCTAAAAACACACACAAAAGTTTATATTTGCTAGATTAGTGGTGTATTGAAGATTTTGGTTTTACTGTAACTGAACTTGCTTTAAATGTGAAGCACTTCAGCAGTTTTCCATTAAAAACCAGGGTCTGGGTATTCTGCCCCTACTCCCAAATATGGCGTGTTACTTTATTTCCTCAAAGTAGATTAAGTAATCAACTAGGGTGAAAATATTTTCTTCTTGATACGTCTTCTTTTTGGTGGGGTTAACTTTCTGGACTCAATGTTCTCAGTAGCACTTTCCTGCTTAACAATCAGGTACGGTGACACTGGGAACTCAGGTTGTACTGCTCCCTGTTTCTGAGTACTAGTCATTGGGCTGTTTTTGTGGCCCTGCAGCATTTTTTTCCCAGGTTTACTTCCCTGAACTGTTGATCCATTTTTTGGTTTTCCAAGGGAAACATGGGAAGCTGAAGACCTAGAGGGCAGGAGTGATACTGAGCATTCCGTGTCACTCTCCAGCTCGGAGGCAGTTCCTGACCCTGTGGTCCCATTTGAATCTCCATCAGAATCACTGTTCTGTACATTATCAGTGTTTGGGGAACCATTGGAGAGCATGATTTTAGATTGGATTTTAGTGTGTTGACCTTTATGGGAGGCTTCACCTTCCATGTAAACCCTTTTTTTTTTCCCTGAAGTTGTTAAAAATTGGGTAAGTCTAGCAAGAGAATCTGAAGCCACCCTTAGATTTTCAATAACCTGTTTCTGGAATATCATATCCTGGTGGTTCCAAGCATTTAGTGTAGACTCTTTCCTGTCATCTGAAGCCTTAACCCAGTCCACAAAACCATTTAGTGTGTTGTCCAGGCGTGCTGCAGCTGTAGATCTCTGCTTCCTTTTCCTGATTAATGCAAGCCTGGTTGCTGGATCAAGCGTGGCTTCATAGTTTGTTGTTTCCACTGTGTCTGAAGTTAAGAAGTAGAATTTAAAAAATAATTTTTAAGCAGTGTCTAAATTAAGTGTAATGTCAAAAGCACTGTGGACTGCATAAAGAATTATCCAGTAACATAATAATTTACAAACACTAAAACAGAAGTCAATTACTATTTAAAAATAAAGATGTTAATAATTCCAGCATGTAAATGCTTTGAATGTAATAGTTGTGTTTACAGAGTAAACCCTGCAGCTGTTTGCTCCAGAATTTAAAGTATAGGAGTTGTAATGGCTCAGTGTTTTATTAGTAACCTAATCGTTTAGTTTTGCAAAATTACTCACTTGCAATAGAGAGGTTACTAAAGGTAAATTTTTTCTTGTTAGGTTTAAATTCTCAAAATCAGAGTTGGACATACCTTTTTTACCACGCCGTTCAGTTAATATTGCTTGTGGACTCTGGGAAGAAGAACAGCCAGATGTGGATGGTTCACAACCGTCTGTAGATTGGTAGTCTGAAAATGACATAATTTATTTAAAAGGCAGTACTTTACATTATTTATGTGTAACTTACACCACTACGGTCTGTAAGGATATCATTTACACGATATTTCTAATAATCCGACAATTGTACGTTTGGAAAACATGGCCTTCAAGCATAACTTTTAAATTCTTCCTTACCCATCGCTGAAGCTTCCGAAGCCACGTAACTTTGGTTCATGGCTTCACTGTCATCGAAGAGGGACTGTGATCCGGCATTATCGCTAACACCAGGCATTGCCTCCGTGGTTGCTGCATGTGAGAAGAGGAATTTAAGTTGCTATATTTCCCTCGCGTTGCAACACACCAGAAGGCAAAGGACAGGAAGCAGTCTTTTAGTTTCCGGAGCACATAATTGTTAAGGTTCCATGATTGGTTACTTGTGAGTCATGTCCCGCCCCTCCTATTTTTTTGACCGTATCATTGTAAGTTTAAATTTCTGGTAAAATAAAGTGATTGCCCACCGTTCAGAACCGCTACCCTTGAAAAAGGATGCAGATCCTTTCAACTAAGCAAACGGCATTTTTAATAAAGAAAAAAGTCTATTTTACTTTCTGCTCATAACTCAACTGTTAATCGATGCATCGAATATCTCTTGGAAGCGGAGATACAATATATCATTGGTACAATACATAACGGATACTTTTAATTACGTATATAATCACTGGAATAATAAAGAGATACCGATACATCGATGCAGTGATGCAACGTTATTTAATTAAAACAGTAAATCAATCTATGGTGGGAAATTAAACGCATCCGCCCGTAAATCAGAGACATTTAAAACTCATCCCGTTCCTTCGTTATTTCGGTTTATCGAAGGACACAACGTGTTCTAAAAACAAATGACTGTACTTTTGAATAGCAGTGGAGTTGCATTTAATAACATTATATTTCTCAATTAAATACAGTAAACGTGAAGTATTGTACGTAATATAAATAAAGGTACATAGTCAATGCTTACCAGTGCTCCCGCTGGACTCGCTCTCGGTTGTCCGCAAGGGGTGAATTGAGGTGTCCGTTCGGAAAATATTTGCCATTTCATCGTACCAAATAAATTTTGAACGCCCCGCTCCAGAAGTACTGTTTTGAATTACAGCCTGTTTGTACAGTTTTCGAAGTGATTTGCATTTAGTTCTACATTCCGTGCCTGATCTAAAAAATCCAATTTTTCGTAGTTCTTTAGAAATAACCTCATAAATTTCAATATTCCTTTTGAGGGAAGACAAGGCATATTTTATCTCTGCCTCACCCCAAACCTTAATTAAGGCTGAAGTCTCCTCGTTTCCCCAAATAACCCCTCTCTTAATTTTGGATTGAACAGAACTGGCTGTGCAATTCTCTGAATTGTCCTCAGAATCCATCCCTATAGCTCCCTTTGGGAATTTAGTTCCTAGGAAAAGCCTTCTGTTTGAATGGACACCAGCAACTAAACTCACTTTCCTTGAATGCTAACTTCCTTCCCTTGCACCTTTTGGCTCCCTTTATTAGCATTTCAACAGAAAGGTGATCTCAATTTGGGAAGGGGGATGGGTGATTGATTACAAAGGGGCCCCCTGTCCTTTGGCTCAGCTGGCTAGGTTGTGGTGCAGAAATGTTTCATTAGGTTTCGTTTTGCCTATACAAAGTACTGCTGACTTATTTGAAGGAAGTATGTTATTTGCTGGTATATATGCCATAGCAGAGAAAGAAAATTTTCCCATCTTGTACCTTTTGGTTTCATGGAGGTCTGGGAATGAGAAGTGACCTACTGTATTAATGCAAAGTATGTGATTGACACTGTGTTCTGCTGTTAGTTATGACTCTAAACTGCAGAACACAGCAGCAGTTACTGATTTTTTCTGCAGGTATGAGGGAGCATTGTGAGCATGGTGGACATGTGATCAATTTTTCCCCCATTATGCACGGCAGCTGTTACTAAACAAACTCTGATGCTACAATTTGCACTTGTGAGCAGAATAGTCTTATAAAAAGAAAGAAAATGGTACTGTCAACTCTGAAAGAATCATGTTTAATGTACTGTCCCTAAGTTTTAGCTTGTAAGGGGCCTCCTTTCTTGTTTCAAAGCTTCAAGAAGTTTTTTTTTTTGGAAACCTTTTACCACAAGCCTGTAATACAGGCTTCATTGCGTACAAAGTTTTACTTTATCAGGTATTTTTTTGCGTAGCATGATTATTTATTTTAAAAGTATGATCCTTATATTCTCATAATGCTCCCGTGATTACAGTAATCTGATTTTGTAAAGTGCAATGATTGATGTTCACACTGTTAACCCAAAGGAATTAATAGTATTGTGCAGTACGTGTAAAGGATAATGCACTTTAAAACCAAGAAATTCATTGTAATGCACTAGTAACTGATTTCTCCCTCAAAAGCTAACTAGAAAGGATAAAAAATATGCGATTTGGTTCCTTATGTGGCTAAAGACAACACAAACAGTTTATTTTTGCCTTTCCTTCAGAGCCAGTAGGCCATAAAATGATTGTAGATGGAACTGTAACTTGATACTTCCTTCTTAAGTCTACTCTGGCAGCAGTACTCTGCATATGAAGAGGGAGGTGTTAAAAGAAAACAAATTCGGAATGTTGTTTTCTTAAAAGGGGGGCCTCTCTGAAAGGCATGTGTTCTAAAGTACTTCATCTGACAGACAACAGGTCAGATAAACTCTAAGGCAAGGCATTTTTTGTTTTTGGATGTTATGCGTTCAGAAACTGCTATGAATTTAGTCCAGTGCCTTGGGTTTTTGCAAGGTATATTACTGATCATTGTATGATCTTGAAGCAAATACCTCTGTCAGGCATTCTTTTGCATAGCCGGTGTAGTAGTTTGCAAAACCTACTGGTGTTTTGCTCTTAAGTTAATTGAAAATAATGCAAATAAAATAGAAACATTTATTAACGGGAGGAATGATACAGGAAGAACCAATACTGTAAACCCACACAATTGTACTCCAAAGGAAAGTGTAAAATAAAACAGTAAAGTACAGTAGATGAACTTGTTATTTTGCGCCCATGTCACTTCACATGGGTAAACAGGTACTCCGCAATAGCATTCCGGACTGCCTCAGCCTCTGCACGTGCAGTTCCAGACCTCTGGTAGTCATTTATTTCACAATCACCCGGTGGTTCAGATGGGGTTATTGAATTTTGTTCTTCATAAAGTATGTCATGGTTTTCACGTTCACATATATTGTGTAGAATCACAGCAGAGGCAATAATTGAATTCACGTTCTCTATGTGAGCCTCAATCCTAACAGACAAACGTCTAAATCTGGCCTTCAACCGTCCAAATGCTCTCTCCACGACGCATCTTGAGCGATTAAAAACCTTATTGAAGTGGCGCTCCCTGTCATTTCTAGTAACAGCAAAGGGCTTCATTAGCCACTTACACAATGGATAGGCACCATCCCCTAATATTATGGGTGGTATTGACACCCCTGCATAGTGGAACATAGGACTGCCAGGTATTAGGGTGCCTTCCTCCATCCGACTAAAAAGCATAGATGATCTGAACACATGGGCATCATGATTAACACCTGAATGACCAGTCAACATAGAAAAAAAAATTCCCTCTCCGTCGCAAGCAGCCTGAAGCAATACAGAATGAAATGATTTCCTGTTAAAGTAAGCCGCCCCCTGCAATTTTGGGGGGCTTATCGGAATGTGCGTTCCGTCGATACAACCTATAGCATGTGGGAACCCGAAGATTTTCATAGATGATGTCATCTGTTGTAACAGAGAAAAAAAAATAAAGAATCATTAGTTTCCTAAACCGTAAGGGCGCTGGTACATAGTACAAGAAAAGATTTGGATGACCGAAAGCAGCTTACCTTATTGAACTCAGGCAGGCGGACCTCTTCCTTAAGAAGAACGTGTTCCATTGCAAGGCAAACCTCGATTGCAATGCTTGCAACAGTTGAACTTCCTTTCTGGAATACAAGAGTGATGGTTCTGTAGCAAGAACGGCTTGCCAAAAAGTACACGCCGATTGCCACTCTCTCTTCCACTGGGACAGCTGAGCGCATAACTGTGTCCCTGCGCATCAGAAACGGACGCAGCTTCTCGGCCACCCAAAAAAGTGTTCTTCTAGTCATACGGAAGTTTTCTAACCACTGGCGATCGTCCCAAAGCTGAAGTACCGTGTCGTGAAACCACTGAGAACGTCCTGGGTAACACCAGAAAAGTTTCTCACGAGGCGAGGTTTTTATCCAAGCCGAAGTAACCCATATCAACGCGTTGCATGCCCTCAACGCCTCGCCAAAAAGCACTCGGCGTCGGAAAACTCGTCTTCCCTTTCTCAGAAATAACAAAGCTACAGTGCTCAACAAAGTATTGACATTGTGCAACACAGCAATAATGTATGGACTATACCTATGGAGTTTCTGCAGGCGGGCTGAAGAACGCGATGGAGGCATGATACCGGGATAATGGCAGAAAGAAGGCGGAAGAGGCTTGGTGTATACTCTAGGGAGTAAGGAGGGGGTTACTCCAGTGTCCTGGAGGACCTTTGAAAGAAGAGTTACAATCGTTGTGCGATGGCCCACCTAGTGACCATGATGGGGAACAGCAGTTTTAGGAGGCCGCCAATGGAAGTTATAATATAAATAATAATTATGAAGCAAAGGGTCACACATTTACAGCGCTTCGCCGTAACTGACAGCCAAGCATCGATGCATCGATACACCGTTTTCTTTTTTTTTAAAAAAAGCGAAGATCGCGGGAAACGGGCAAAGAACATGAGTGTTTGGATGCGAATGGAGCTCGTGAAGTCATTCTCGATTCGCACGGAAAAGCTGCCCACGTGAGTACATAGAAAAAGGGGTGGGGGCGAAGGGAGACCACGTGATCGCCTTCGAATTCAAAGCGAAGGCAATGACGCTCCGAAGCGAGGAGCCTCGTGAAGTGACGGCCATATTTAAAGCTACCAACCCCCTCCACCTCCTCACCATTTATGTACAATGGTAAATGTACATCTTTCTTCCTCCTAAAATCAATTATAAGTTCTTTAGTTTTTTTGGTGTTAAGTATAAGATTATTTTCTTTACACCACTGTGTCAACCCTTGTACTTCTTTCCTATAAGCAGACTCATCGTTCTTACTAATGAGCCCCACCACTGTTGTATCATTTGCAAATTTGATGACTGTGTTGGTGTCATACAGTGGGGTGCAGTCATGTGTGTACAAGGAGTAGAGGAAGGGGCTTAGCACACAACCCTGAGGAGCTTGTGTACTTAATACTAGAGTAGACGAATGGTAGGATCCCATCCTTACTGACTGTGGCCTATCAGTCAGAAAATTCCTTACCTACAAACAAATCTTCTGATGTATATCCAAATTGGCCATTTTAAGAAACAACCTATTGGGTAGAATTGTATTAAAAGTAGAGCTATAATCCACAAATAACAGCCTTGCATATGTTCCCTGTTGTTCTAAATGGCTCCGTACAGTGTGGACAACAATGGACATAGCATCATCAAGGGATCTGTTACTCCTGTATGCAAACTGAAATGGGTCCAGAATAGATGGAAGTCTAGCCTTAATATAATCTAGCACCAATCACTCAAAACATTTCATAATAACATATATTAAAGCTATTGGTCTATAGTCATTGAGAGATGCCACTACTGACTGCTTAGGGACTGGCACTATAATAGATGTCTTCAGGCAAGTAGGGACAGAGCACTGCAACAAAGAGAGATTAAAAATGTCTGTAAAAACTCCAGCTAATTCTGCAGCACGGTCCCTAACAACTCGTCCCATGATTCCATCTGGTCCAGCTGCCTTCCAGGCATTAATCTTATGGAAAGCGTGTTGCACATCAGAAATCTGCAGTAGAAATGGTTGTCTATCAGTAGTAGATTCTAATGGTGTGCTATTGGTGGTCGATGCTGGAGTGATAGTGATTCCAGTTTCCACCTCAAACCGGCTGAAGTATTGATTCAGCTGCTCAGCCAAAGAATCACTGCTGCTAGACAGACTATTTTTAATATTCTGACCCGTGATTTGTCGCAGACCCTGCCATACCTGACGAGGATCAGAGCTCTCAAAATGATGTTCAATTCTACGAAAGTACATAGCTTTGGCATCCCTGATGCCCTTTTTCAATTTAGCTCTAGCTTCTCTGTACTGTAGTGTATCACCAGAGTGGAAAGCAGCATTTTCCACTCTGGTGATGCGTTACAGTACAGAGTGCCTAAGAGGTGACCTGATTGAAGTTTATGAAATCATGCAGGGTGTGGACAAAGTACATAAGGAAAAACTGTTTTCCCTATCGCACAACACCAGAAATGGGGGGCACACCATGGAACTTTTGGGTGCAAGATCTCAAACAAAAAAGAGGAAGTACTTTTTCAGCCAGAGGTTCATTGGCCTGTGGAACTCCTTGCCAGAAGAAGTGGTGACAGCTGTCAAACTTGACAGTTTAAAAAAAATCAAACAAGTTCATGAAGAACAAAAGTATCAATGGTTATCATTACGGATGCCTAAGGACAACCTCCGGGTTGGGCAGGATATCTCTCATTGCCATTTGCAGGGAATTGTAAGCAGGTGGAGACATCTGCTTGGGAATACTCTGAAGCAAATGGAGAGCCACTGTGTGAGACAGAAGGCTGGACTGGATGGGCTGTGGCCTGTTCCAGCAAGGCTGCTCTTATGTTATTATGGCTTGTAACCCATGATGGACTTTTCCTCCAGGAATCCATCCAGTCCCCTTTTGAAGGCCAGATGCCAGATGCCACCTTCACATCTTGTGGCAGGGAGTTCCACAGACTAACAACCCTCCTGGCTGCCTATTAGATGGTTTTCTTAATATATCAAAGCAATCAGAAACAGATAGATTGGAAACGCACACACACACAATAGGTTCCAATATTAGGCAACAAAGGAGAAGCAATGAAATAGTCACAGGAAAAGTAACGGTGAACTTCAACCATTTATTTGTATGCAAGACCAGAAGCCACAGGAGAGGGAGAGGAGAGGGCAAGAGGCGCCGAGGGGATCTCAGCCGGGAGGAGGGAGGCCTTTGCTCCGCCAAGGAGAGAGCAGGACAAGACGCGGAAGAGACGCTGCCTTTGCTCGGGACGAGGGACCCCCCCCAACCCCTCCAGCCCAGTTCCCTTTCGCCTCCCGGTAAAGTAACGCCCGTTCCTTCCAGGCCAGGCGACTGGGAGGGAAAACACGTGGCCCACAGCCTCGAGGGGCTTGCAATGGTCTTCCTTCCTTCCCTCCACTACATCACCCAGAATCCACAGCCAGCTGGACCACAGGGGTTATATAGTCCAAAAATATACTCCGGTGATTATTCTGTCAGAAAGCTTGTGAAATGGGTGTATAGTGTAATAGAGCCTAAAGGAGGCAAAACTCTCACCGCTGCCCGGCCTGGCCTTGCCATGGGAGTTGTAGTCCAGAAGGAAAGGCGCGCTTCTTCCTCCCCCCCCCCC
>JAHTLZ010000805.1:2916-17655 GCA_023846285.1 Phrynocephalus versicolor
TTTATTTATTTATTTATTTATTTATTTATTTATTTATTTATTTATTTTTGAGTATTTTTACCCTGCCTTTCTCCTTGGAAAAGGACCCAAGACGGCTTACAGTAAGGAGAGACAATATACAGTCCATTATACTTAAGACATACCGTGTTTCCCTGAAAATAAGACAGTGTCTTATATTAATTTTTGTTCCCAAAGATGCGCTAGGTCTTATGTTCAGGGGATGTCTTATTTTTCCATGAAGAAAAATACGGTACACATTTATTGTTATCTTATTATGGGGAGGCCTTTTCTTTGGGGGATGCCTTATATTTCAGTGTGGGGCAAAACTGTAAGTAGGTCTTATTTTCAGGGGATGTCTTATTTTCGGGGAAACAGGGCATTTAGTTTGAGAAAGAAGGAATTGAGGGGTATCTTACCGCATTAGAAGGCAACATTAAAACTGACAGTTGAAATAGTGTCAATGCAAGCACACAAGGGCAGATATAAACACAAAAGTGGTCATAAACACAAAGTCTATGTAATCATCCATGGTAGATTCACTTGCTGGACTTAGCTTTTAATGGGATGGAAGAAGACAGGGTTGCGTTGAGTCTCTTGGCTTGGTTGCTCATGTCCGTCTTCAATCCTTTACTTCCTCCTTGTCCACAAACACAAGGATGGCGACCTCTGACCTTCCGCACCTCGGCCCTTGATAGCCAACAAGCAGGTTAAGGGACTACGAACCTGATGAGCTGCCTGAGAGCATTGGTCTATATGTGAATTTGCAGAACATGGCTCTGAGCCTACTTGCTTCTGTTCAGAAGATCCTTGTAGGGTTCATCGCTGAGGGGAAAAGGAGCAGAAGGTCAAGTGGGCCGTCAGAGGTGCTGCAGCCTCTGTGTTGCGCCAGGGTGGAGTTGCAGGATCAGGTCACCACTTGGGTGAACACACCCTCGTGGGTTGCCATAAGGCTCCCTCAGTCTGACGTACTTCACAGAAGTGTTGCAAGTAGAGATGGGCACGAATCAAAAAAAATGGCATGTCGTTTGTCGTTTGGAGGGTGTGTTTCGGTTTGTTTCTGCTTTTAGTGAATTTTTGCAAAAATGTTTTCATTTTCGTTTGTTTCGTTACCATTTCGTTACCATTTATTTCATTTTTTGTGGTTTTTTTAGGATTTTAAGCAATTCACTCATATTGCAGTTATGGAACGAAACGCACGACAAAATTTCCGGTGTTTCTGTTCGTTTCGTTTCATTTTTGAGACAAAATTCATTTGTCGTTTCGTTACGTAACAAAACGGAAACGGAAACGGAAAATTGTTCGTTTCGTGCCCATCTCTAGTTGCAAGGGTAAAACGGGTGTAGTCTCTGTTTCCAAGCATACAGATAAGGTGATCTGAATTTTTCCAGAGCCTAGAAGGCGAACATGTGTTTGGTGTAGAAGCCCTATCCTGCCTGGTGTACAGTAATCCCCTGCTTATTGCAGGGGTTAGGTGTTAGGTTTTGTGAAGCCAGAGACGCTGACGAGCTGCAATTGAAAGGAATTATCTCACTGTAGAAAAGTCACATGTGTTGTGTTTTGTATTTAAGGAGGAATGTTTGAGCCTACTTCTCTTCCTCCTTCCTTTTTCTTCTTTTACTCTGCTGGGTGGTGTCTGCGTATTGTAAGAGCTCTAAGTTTGTTGTGCAACTGACTTCAAATAAATTCTTGCTTGATTTATGAAGAACTGAACTACTTGTTTGCAACTCATTAGCTGTGCATAATTCTAAACTCTGCAAAGAGGGATATTCTCGGCAGCACAGTGGAAGCGTAAACTGGACCAGAACAGTAAAACCTCTTATTAGGGACCTGACCTGACCCGTGGTAAAGGAAAATCTGTGATGCTGGGTCAGATCAGGACTGTCGGGGGACTCCGCCACTTATCCCAGTTCTGGTGCTACCCCAAATGGGACTCCAATGGGTTTCCCTGGGCTGTCAGAAGCCCCCGAAGTGGTTTCAGGTGATCCGGAAGGAACATCCTTGGTTTTCGACAACTGCCCAAGGAAGCCTTGTGCACAGAAAAGCCTCTTTGCTTTAAATGTGGACCAGAGAAGGTTGGCAGCATGGTAAACAATGAAAGCTGCCACACAACAAAAGCCACCAGTCAATTTAAATGAAAATGAACAAATAAGTAAATGCATTTTTTCTAGGTAGATGACAGGGATGTAAATTCTTCATTTTGTCATCCTTGGAAGCAAGGGGGTGAAAATGCAAACATGAAAGGTATTTGCTTGTGTTATTCAGTGGAGAAGAGAAAGAACAGGGAGAGTGTTGTTGTTGTTGTTGTGCAAGTTGAGAGAAATTGTGCAAAATAAAACTTTAATGAAAATAACAGTTCACCATGAGCGTTGCCGCTTGTGCCAGATGTCAACAGTCACTGCTTTGTTGGAGAGGCTTTTGAGGATTAGAAGCTTTTGGGGGAATAGATGGTATCTTCTTAAACTTTTGCCCCCTTGTTCCCAATTTGCTGTGTGCTCATGTTTTGTTTCCCAAAGTGAAAGGAGACTGGTTTTGCTGAGATAAAAGGGAGCCGTATGCTCAACACAAAATACAAAGGCAAGAGTTAGCGATGCCACTAATAAACTATAAGGACATAAGAACATAGTAACAGCCTTGCTGGAACAGGCCACAGCCCGTCCAGTCTAGCATTCTGTCTCACATAGTGGCTCACCAGTTTCTTCAGGGGATTCCCAAGCAGATGTCTTCACCTGCTTACAATTCCCTGCAAATGGCATTGAGAGATATCTTGCCTCTCTCTCTCCAACCCACAGGTTGTCCTTAGGCATCCGGAATGATAGCCACTAGAGATGGGCACGAATCAAAAAAATGGCATTTAGTTTGTCATTTGTCGTTTGGAGGGTCCATTTCGGTTCGTTTCCGTTTTTCATGATTTTTTTTGCAAAAATTCGTTTTTGTTTTCGTTTTCATTCATTTTGTTACCATTTTGTTACCATTATTTTTGATTTTTTGTGATTTTTTTTAGCATTTTAAGCAATTCACTCATATTGCAGTAACGGAAACGAAATGCACGACAAAATTTCTGGTGTTTCTGTTCGTTTCGTTTCATTTTAGAGACAAAATTTGTTTGTCGTTTTGTTGCGTAACGAAACAAAAAAACAAAAATGGAAACAAAAAATTGTTCGTTTCGTGCCCATCTCTAATAGCCACAGATACCCTTGTTCCCCATGAACTTGTCCAATCCTTTCTTAAAGCTGTCAAAGCTGAGAGATGTCCCCACTTCTTCTGGCAGGAAGTTCCAGAGATCAGGGATCCTCTGGGTGAAAAAGTACTTTCTCTTATTTGTTTGAGAGCTAGAACTCAAAAGTTTCATGGAGTGCCCTCTAGTTCTAGTGTTGTGCATTAGGGAAAACAGTTTTTCCTTATTCTTGTATGATTTTATAAACTTCAATCAGGTCACCTCTTAGGCACCATCATTCAAGAGTGAAGAGGCCCAGCCGTGGCAGCCTCAGTTGGTAAGGAAGGTGTACCAGTCCCCGAATCATTCTGGTTGCCCTCCTCTGCCCTTTTCCCATTTTCATAATATCCTTCTGGAGGGATGGTGACCAGAACTGTACACAATACTCCAGATGGGGCCTCCCCATAGGTTTATAAAGAGGCAATATGACACTTGCTGACTTATTTCTATACCCTTCCTAATGAGCCCTAGCATTGAATTTGCTTTTTTCACTGCTGCGGCACACTGGGTTGACATCTTCATCGAGCTGTCCACCAAGACACCAAGGTCCGTTTCCTAGTTCGTTGCAGAGTTCAGACCCCATCAGTTTATAAATGTAATTTTTTTTGACCCAAAGTCCACCACTCTGCACTTACTAATGTTGAAGTTCATTTGCCACTGGTTTGCCCACTCCCCTAGTATGAAGAAATCCCTCGAGCTCCTCACAATCTCTCTCAGTTTTTACTACCCTGTATAATTTAGTGTTGTCAGCAAATTTGGCTACCTTGCTATTTACTCCTACTTGTAGTTCATTTATGAAGAGGTTGAAAAGCAGAGGTCCCAGTACTGAATGTTGGGGGACCCCACTTTTTATCTCCCTCCACTTGGGGATGTGCCCATTTAGTGCTACCTTCTGTTTCCTGTCCCTTAGCCAGTTGCTGATCCAGGACAAAACCTGTCCCTTTATTCCATGACTGGCAAGTTTATTCAAAAGCCTTTGGTGCGGGACCTTGTCAAAAGCCTTCTGAAAGTCCAGATGAACAATGTCAACTGGATCTCCCTTATCCACATGCTTGTTGACACTCTCAAAAAATTCCAATAGATTAGTGAGGCATGATTTGCCCTTGCAGAAGCCATGTTGGCTGTCCTCCAGCAGTACCTTCTCATCTATGTGCCTATTCATTTTATCTTTTAGGATGGTTTCCATCACTTTAATTGGGACACATGTCAAACTGACCGGTCAGTAATTTCCTGGATCAACTCTGGATCCTTTTTTGAAGATTGGTGTTACATTTGCTACCTTCCAGTCATGAGGCACAATGCCTGATTTGAGGGAAAGATTGTATATTTTGGTTAGGACCTCGGCATTTTCAACTTTAAGTTCCTTGAGAACTCGTGGATGGATGCCGTCTGGTCATGGTGATTTGTTAGCATTTAGTTTAAGACATGCAAGGACCCCCTCCCAGGCACGTCTTTCTTAGGTGTTAAATCAGGAGGCAGGTTGCCTTAGGGTGGTTGCTTTAAAGTTACACCTGAGGCAGCTGTGGATTGGCTATCTTGCATTTCATTTTCATGAGATAGTTTATGCAAATAAGAAGACGCAGGTGAAAAGAAGAAGATGACAACAGAATTCCTTGTTTTATCTCTGGGGATTGTATTCCAAAATATTTTGCAGTCGCTGTAGTAGACAGACACTATTCCCGAGCGATCAGGGAGGCTAAGTCATCCTATTTCTCCCTGAGAATTGGTGAGGCCTCGAACCACCAGGCAGAGCTCTTCCGGGTGGTTCGGGACCTCACCAATCCTAGTCTGGCGAGGCCTCCTCCTACTGAGTTCAGTAGTGAGAACTTTGCAGTCTTTTTTCGATCTAAAATAGAGGCCATCCGGGCTGGCTTTGACTCTGGTTGTACTAGCCCTGCCCCGCCATCCCCTGTTGCTGTGCCACCTCACTCTCCTCGGTTGGATGAGCTTGGGCCTGTTACCTCTTTGGAGGCCTCCAGGGCGATTGCCCACTGCCGGCCCACGTCCACCCCCTTCGATCCTTGCCCTGCCTGGCTGATAAAAGCTACCGGCGGGAGTATGCCAGAATGGGCATCTGCCATCACCACTGCCTCCTTCAGCGAGGGGGTCTTTCCCTCCCATCTGAAGGAGACGGTGGTCAAGCCCATTCTTAAAAAACCTGGCCTGGCATCGGAACAATTGGCGAACTATTGTACGATTGCCAACGTCCCGTTTATGGGCAAGGTTATCGAGTGGGTGGCCGCAATCCGGATTCAGTCTTATCTGGAGGAACAGCAGTGCCTTGACCCATGCCAATCCGGGTTCAGGCCGTGCTGGGTGACCGAAACAGCTTTGGTCACGCTGCAAGATGACCTAATCTGGGCGGCCGACAGGGGTTGCTCTACCCTGTTGGTTCTCCTGGATTTGTCAGCGGCCTTCGATACCATCGACCACGGTATCTTACTGGACCGGCTCTCTGAGGTGGGAATCGGAGGCACTGCTCACAGTTGGCTCCGGTCCTTCTTGGAGGGCCATTCTCAGTATGTGCAACATGGTGGACAGTTGTCGGCACTGTGGATACTCCCTTGTGGGGTTCCGCAGGGCTCGTCTCTCCCCCCCATGCTGTTTAACATCTATGTGAGGCCACTGGCTGGGATCATTAGGAGATTTGGAGTCTTCTGTCATCAGGACGCTGATGACACGCAGCTCTATCTCTCCTTTTCCACCTCTGCAATGGAAGCTGTTCGGACTCTCGACCAATGCCTGGACGCCGTATTGACTCTCGACCAGTGCCTGGATGCGGTCTTGACATGGACCAGGGCCAACAGGCTCAAGCTCAACCCCGAGAAGACGGAGGTTATGTTCTTTGGGAGTTCGCCATCTGGGTACGGAGGCCCTCTCTCTTGTCTGGAGGGAGTTTCTCTCCAACTGGCGGATAGGGTTCGGAATCTGCGCGTGGTTCTGGATCCGGCGCTTACCTTGGAAGCCCAGGTGGCTGCCATGACCAGAACCCGCATTTTACCATCTTCGTCAAATTGCCCAGATCCGCCCATATCTAGATGGTGACTCTCTGAGAACTGTGGTTCAAGCGCTGTTGATCTCTAGGTTGGACTACTGCAACACTCTTTACATGGGGTTGCCCTTGACTCTCATCCTGCGCCTGCAGCGGGTTTAAAATGCGGCAGCCAGGCTGGTGGTGGGTGCGCATCACTACGACCACATCACCCCTGTTCTGGCTCACCTGCATTGGTTGCCCGTTGCATCCTGGATCAGATTCAAGGTCTTGGTTTTAGTTTATAAAACCCTCCATGGCTTGGGCCCAGACTACCTGTCAGAGCGGATCATCCAGCGATCAACCTCAGCCTGACCAGTCCGGCAGTTGCAAGCGCACTTGCTTCGGGTTGCCACCCCTAGAGAGGCCCAGAAAACTACACGTAACCGGGCCTTCTCAGTGGCAGCCCCCTCTCTTTGGAACAGCCTTCCAAGTGAAGTGCGCTCTGCAGAGTCCCTGCTGGCCTTTCGCAAAGTGCTAAAAACTCTGCTTTTTTGCGAGGCCTTTGGCGAGCTTTTGTAGTTTTTTCTTTCTTTCCCGCCATCCACATTCTCGCCTCCCACTGAGAAGTCTCGTTGTTGTATCTGATGCCAGGGCGCAAAGCTCTTTTAAAGTTGTTAAGTTATTGCTTTATACTGTTGTTATTGTTTCTTTTCCTGTTATGTTATTAGTTGACTTGTCAACTTCTGTAAGCCACCCATAGTTCCTACAGGAAGATGGACGGGGTATAAATCTAAAAATAAATAAATAAATACATATGTGTTTTCTTTAGTTCCGATTTCAGGAGATGTTTGTTCCATCTGCACATTATTTATTTATTTATTTATTTCCCCATCTTTCTCCTTAAAAAGAACCCCAATGCATACTGTATATTCTTCAAAATCTGACCAGGTATTTCTGCAGTCTTTTCTGAGATGCTTTAATCTAGCATACACCAGTCATTTGAAGTGAGGGAGAAACTCCTGTCACAGAGTTAATTCTGGAGGTTTGCTTTATATTTTTGCTGGCTTTTTCACCTAAGATTCCCCCTCCACCACCACTAGAGGCTTGCTAATAAGGCAGTTCTCTCCCCCTCCTTGCTCCTTTTATAACTCAGACTCGGAGATAATTAATAGAATTTAAATGAATGCAAGAGAAATCTACTTAATTAGCCATGCAGAGGAGGAGTAGGAAAAATTGTAAACACACAAACACCCTTATTTAAAGGAGTTACAAAGATGTTCAGCCATGCTTTCAGTTCAAAACATAGCATCAAAATATTTCATTTAAACTAATTGTGTGTGTCCATCTGGCAGATTGTGGTCAAAGCTGGGTAGTGTCAGAGATTTCCAAATGTAAGGAAATTCTATGTACATGGCCTAGAATAGTTCTGAGCACTAATGGGGTGGTGTCTAACTGAAATAAATAAATTCTAACCTTCTACCATCTAACCTTCGGAAGTGGGTAGAAATATTCCTTAACCACTCTCTCATTAAATAGCCCAACAAACCCAAGAAGTTCATAACCAGGGGTCAGCAGATTTGTGTTTCTTGGGAGTTTGTGCCAAACTTAATTATTTTGAAATATTTGAACACGTCTAGTCAGCATTCTTCAGGTTTGTGTACAAAGCTAGTGTGCCAGGGCTACTGCGAATGAGTTTTGGGCTCCCAATTTTAGCGATCAAAAAAGTGAAATTGCATTTAGTTAACAGGGTTTTCCTGATATTCTCAGATCTTGGAAAAATCCCATTGATGGAATACATTTCCTAGACTGTCAGGTTCTGGAGGGCATTTTGAGAGTTGTATGCTATGTGAGCAGCATTTCCAGTCTCTAGGCAATGGACAAGTAAAAATAAGGGGAAAAGATTTAATAAGTTTTTTTTTTAAAAAAATGCTTTGTAAAACTCCCACTCCCCCAACAGCTGCTTTATACTCTTGGAAATCCCCCCTTCCTCCTCTAACTTGACAATTTCTCAAGCTCTGATGGCTACCTGATGTCAAACTACAGCTGCCCTTCTTCCTGGTAACTGAAGTGTGTTTGGCTAGGTCTAAAGGGAGTGGTAGCCCACTGACACCTAGGGGGTACATTTTGCCCTAAAGGGCACCTAATTTGTTGAGTTAGTGGTAAACATAAGTTAGTTGAACTTAGTTCCTATTAGGGATGGGCACGAAATGAAAAACGAAATGCTGTTTTATTGTTTTGTTACGTAATGAAACGAAACAAAACGATGAAGCAGCATTTTGTTACAGACGAAACGAAACGGTCGTGTTTTTTTTCTCTTCCTGTTAAAACAAACTGGCTCTTACCTGCTGGGCTCTTACCTGGTGGGCTGGCTGCCGCCACTGCTGCTGCTGCTGCTGAACACCCCGGCTGGAGAGGGTGAGCAGACTGCAAACTCACCACTTCTCCTCCTCCCAATGGGGAGCGTAGCCAGAGAAGTGGTGCCTCACGAGGCGACAGGGAGGCTTCTCGGTTGCCCGCCGCTGCCACCGCTGCCACCAATCTGGTGCGGGGCTGCCTCGTGAGGTGGCAGGGAGGCTTCTCGGCGCCCGCTGCCCCTGGTGCCACCGACGATCCTGTGCAGGGCTGTCTAGCGACGCTGCTGGAGCCGTGCCAGAGCCCAGAAGCCCCTCCCTGGAGCCCAGGATGAGGAGGAGGAGGAGGAGGAGGGTGTTTGAGTACAAGCCCCCAGAGGAACGAAATATTTCAGTATTGATACATTTCATACATTTAAAGAAAAATCCCCTGGTGAGCATTCTTCACGTTTTGTTGTCTGAGAAAGTAACTTTTTCAAGTTATCCTCGCGACGAATTAATGATTGCTACTCTTCTGGAATGCGATTGCCAGTGTTGTAAAATGCAATTAGATGGATGAAAATGTAATGTAATGCAAGCCTAATATAACAACTGACATGTTGGCGTGTGAGTCTTTTGAATAATCCATTAATTGATTCGTGTTTTCACCCAAACTTTTCCCAACTTTGCGTCCTCCCCATGTAGCCCATAGATAACCCTTCCTTGTGCAGACAGCAAACATGCCTGGCAGACCTTATTACTGGCTGTTCTTATGTCCTTCTAATTAGAGAACACTTTGATTCAAGCCTGTGGAGGTGGACATCTTATCAAACGCAGCTGCTTTGCTGCTTTCCGTGTCAATTTTTTCTGGTTTTGTTCCTTTTAAATAATAATAATAATAATAAAAAATCCGCCTTCTCCTCATTTCTATAGCATGATCATACGCTTCAGCACACTTCATTAGAGTTCTGCCTCTATGCATTGAGAGGGATGCGCAATCTAAGAGCTAAGTCCATGAGGAGCTTCTCCTGGACACGCCCTCCTAGGCGAGCCAAAACTATAGGTCAGGAAATTAATGCAAATAGGAAGTGTTCACCTGAATCAGATGATGATGATGATGATGATGACGACAACAACAACGATAATGATGACGATGACAATGATGATGATGATGATGATTGGACTCAGACAAAGATAGATATTCTAGATAGGAAAACAATAAAACGTATGACTATTCACTATGCATTACATCCACGCAGTGATGTTCACAGGCTGTATTTACCTAGAAAATTAGGTGGTAGAGGTCTTCTGCAAGTGAAGCAGACAGTTGAAGAAGAGAAACATGCGTTGACAGATTATGTAAAAAATAGTACAGAGACAGCATTATTGGAGGTTAAGAACAGGGAGGTATTTAAAGTAAAGCAAAAAAAGGGTCAATACAGGAAAACAGTAATGCAAATATGAGCTGATAGCTGGCATAATAAAACACTGCATGGGCAGTTCCTCGGAAAAGTCAAAGGAAAAGTAGATGGGGAAAAGACTTGGTTATGATTCACCAATGGAACACTGAAAAAAGAGACAGAAGCCCTGATTTTTGCAGCTCAAGAACAAGCTATCAGAACAAATGCAGTTAAGGCTAGAATAGAAAAAATCAGCTGAGACCCCCACATGTAGACTCTGCAAAGAGGCAGATGAAACTATCAACCATATATTACAAACAGTGTCGTAATGTAGTTGCTTAAATGGTCCACTGGAAATTGTGTCAGAACTATCATCTGCCCGTAGCAAAGAACTGGTGGGACCATAAGCCTGAAGAAGTGACTGAAAATGAGCATGCAAAATTACTTTGGGACTTCCGAATACAGAAAGACAGGATTTTGGAGCATAATACCCCGGTTATTGTGATTGTGGAAAAGAAAAAAGTGTGGCTCATTGATGTTGCTATACCAGGAGATAGTAGAGTCACTGAGAAACAACTTGAAAAAATTACTCAATATCAGGATTGCTACCTGACAGAACGCTACCTCCCAACGAGAACTGCCCGCAATACCCGGTCTTCCTAGGCAGGGTGTCTGAGGGCGCCCGTGCCAAGAGATGTCTAAAAAATAAAGACAAGGAATCAGACTTTCTCTGTGGTTGCCCCACAGTTTTGGAATAACCTTCCAGCAGACATCCGCCTGGCCCCCTCGCTCATTGCTTTCAAAAAAAAAAAAAAAAAGCCTTAAAGACCTGGCTATTTAGGCAACCTCAGTGTCCCTCAATAAACCCACTTCTCCGCCCAACATGGCTTTTTAATTGTAATGTTTCGAAATTGTAATATGTATTTTAATGTAGCTTTTTTTTCCTTTTTTTCCCTTTTTGCTTATTTTAATTGTCTTGTGCATCAGTGGCCTTGCTGCCAGATGGGCAGTATGAAAGTACAACAAACAAACAAACAAACAAACAAACAAACAAAGTTACCCCCCGCCATTTCGCGTTTCTTAAACTGCAGTCCCAGTATATTGCGTGACCACGGTACAGTAATTCCCCACCTATTGCGGGGGTTAGGGAGCCGACCTGACCCGCGATAATGGAAAATCCGCAATATGCAGATGCTGGGTCAGGTCAGGACTCGGGGTCCTATTTGGGGGCTCCTACCCTTATCTGAGGCCTGGCACTGCCCTGAGCAGACCTCCAATGGGCCTCTCAGGCCTGTCGGAGGCCCCAGAGGTGGTTTCTGGTGATCCGGATGTCACTTCCATTTTTTCGGAAGTGACTTCCAAATTGCCGAAAACCACATCTGAGGCCTCCAACAGGCCCAGGAACCCCATTGGAGGTCTGTTCAGGGCAGAGCCAGGCCTGAGGTAAGTGCAGGAGGCCTCCAAGAGGCCCAAGCTGCTTACCCCAGGTGGCCTTGCCTTTGATACACTGTGGTCCTGCCAAATGCCGGGACCGCAGTATATGAACCGCGAAATGGCGGGGGACCACTGTATATGAAACAAAGGGCTCCTGGGGCAAGCTGCATGGTCCCATTTGAGGCCTCCTGCAATTACCCAATGTCTGACGCTGCCCCGGACGGGCCTCCAATGGGCTTCCTGGGCCTGTCAAAGGCCCCAGAAGTGGTTTCTGCCAAACGGGAAGTGACTTCTCCTTTTTTTTCTTTTTTCCCCTTTGTTTTTTATTTTCTGGGTAAGGGGCATTACAAGGAGCAAATTGGGTATGTTGAAAAAGGGTTAAAAGGGAAGGGTATGGGTAAGGAAAAACAAGGGGGTGCAGGTTTGACAAGGCACTTTACACTTCTTCAGTTTCATATTTCATATATATACATATTAATTAGGACTTATATAGCTAGTATATACAAACAAAAGTTTCTGGCTGTTGACATGTTTCAAATACAAACTTAATTATCTTTTTTTCTTTAACCACAAATAGAACTTTCCCCAACTTTCCTGATGTTTTAATTTCCGTGGTGTTCCTAACCATTCCGACAGTTTATCCATTTCTGCTGTTTCGAGGATTTTTGCTATCAACTCTTGTTCTTCTGGGATTATTGATTCTTTCCAGTGTTTTGCATAAGTAATTCTTGCTGCTGTTACAATGTGTATGGCTAGATACGCTTTCTGTTGGTCCAATTTGCCTGGCATTATATTTAACAAGAAAAAATCTGGTTTTAACTCTATAGAATTTCCAAGAACTTCTTCCAAAATCTGCCTTATTTTACTCCAAAATATTTGCGCTTTTTTACACAGCCACCACATATGATAGAATGAGCCTTCTTTTTGTTTACATTTCCAACATAGAGCTGATATATGGGCATTCATTTTAGCTAACTTTGTCGGCGTCATATACCACCTATAAAACATTTTTTATATATTCTCTTTAAATACAACTGATTTAGTGAGCTTTATATTGGTTTTCCATATTTTTCCCCATTGTTCCAATTCTATATTATAACCTAAATTTTGTGCCCATTTGACCATACATTCTTTCACTGTTTCTGGTTGTGTATCAAAGTCTAGTAAAAAATTGTATAATCTTTTGATATGTTTCTCTTTTGTCTCCAACAGAATTCTATCAAAGGGTGTGCTTTCTAGGTAGAACCCTTGCTGTTTATCTTTAGCGTGCCTAGAGTGAATCTGAGAACAGGCCCACCAGTCCAGTTCAGTTCCCTGCTCAGCAATTTCTTGTTGGCTTTTTAGATTACCATCTGGATTTAAAATCTCATTGTAGCGTACATTTTTTTTTATTTTCTCTCAAAGTTGGCATAGCGAATGCTTCTGTTGGAGTCACCCAATGTGGAATCTTTATGTACATTTGCTTTTTTATTTTCTTCCATACCCAAAGTAGTGCTCTTCTTAGTATATGATTATTGAATTGTTTAAAATCTTCTATTCTGTCATACCATACAAAGGCATGCCATCCCCATTTCAGATCGTGTCCTTCTAGCTTCAAGAGTCTTGTATTGCTCAATTCTATCCATTCCTTGATCCAAATTAAGGAGGAGGCTCTGTAGTAAATAAGCAAATTTGGGAGCCCCATTCCTCCTCTTGATTTAACATCTTGCAAAGATTTTATTTTAATTCTTGCTTTTTTCCCTTGCCAGACAAATTTCTTACTCACAGCCCTGCTGTTTCACAGTCCCACCTCTTTAGGTTAAACCAATATTTCACAATGGGATTGCATTCGCTTCTTCTTCTTTTCATTTTTACATTGCAGTGGTCCCCCACCAGTTTGCAGTTTATATACTGTCCTCTTGGTATATCACGCGACTTCATTATATGAAAGGCAAGCCCCCCTGGGGTAAGCTGCATGGGCCTCTGTGGGGCCTCCTGCACTTATGAGGAAAGGCTAAAACATTTGGGGTTCTTTAGTCAGGAAAAAAGGCACCGGAGGGGGGATATGATTCAGACGTACAAAATAATGCAGGGCATGAGTAAAGTGGATAGAGGAACACTCTTCTCCCTGTCACAAAATGCAAGAACTAGGGGACATCCACTCAAATTGAGGGCTGGGAGAGTAGGGACAGACAAAAGAATTTTTTTTTCCACCCAGTGCGTTGTTAATTTGTGGAACTCCCTGCCACAGGATGTGGTGATGGCATCTGACCTGGATGCCTTCAAAAGGGGACTGGACAGATTCCTGGAAGAGAAGTCCATCACAGGTGACAAACCATAGTGGAGAGGTGTAATCTCCAGGCTTAAAACCAGGGTATCAGGAGACAGAGATCTAGTCTCGTGCGCTCCCAGACGCATCTGGTGGGGCCACTGTGAGATCCAGGAAGCTGGACTAGATGTGCCCTTGGCCTGATCCAGCATGGCTCTTATGTTCTTATGTACTCCAGGCCTGGCGCTCCCCGAACAGGTCTCCAACAGGCTTCCTGGGCCTGTTGGAGTCCCGTTTGGCGCAGCGCCAGGCCTCAGGTAGGTGTAGGAGGCCCCGAACAGGCCCCCCAGTCCCAACCCGACCCAGGATCCACATATCGTGGATTTTCCATTGTCATGGGTCCGATTGAGTCTCTAACCCCCATAATAAGTGGGGGGTTACTGTAACAAATAAATAAATAAATAAATAGATCTATAGATAAATAAATACATACATACATACATACATACATATCAATTTTCCTTCAAATTTATGCTTATTTTGGCATCAAGGACACAAACATGCCAACATTCTAAAGCACATGTGAACTGCACGGAAGTTCTTCATCTCCCAGATGTCAAGAACTTGCATTGGAACTTATTTTTTGCTGCAGTGCTGAAGAGGTCCATTCCAGTGACCTGTCCCTTTAGTCACTAAGGGGAGTAGCTTAACCTTTGGCTGCGAATCAGAACCACAGTTGAGAGGAATACCATTTTTATTGTAAGTGAGAGTAACATCCCCTGAATTGATCAAAAGAAGGCTTGCAACCCAGGGAATGAGAAATCAGAGTCAAGAATGACTGAACAGAAGAATCATTTTGACTCCTCCACTGTGTCCTCACTTCAGGGGAAGTCAGAGAGGTTCTGTGGCTGATGAAGGAAGTAATGAAAGGCTGATGACAAGGGAAAACATCTAAATGTCTTAAAGAAACAGTAGTAAGCGATACAGTTTTCCATCTGGACTGTCCACAGAGTGACTGAAGTTTTTAATCCCTACTGCAATTTCATTGAATCAGTTACAGTTTTAGAACAGATTATCTGTCTGTTGTCTTGTCTCGAAGGACTTTTTATCTCTTTTGCTGAACATATTGGTGAAGATTA
>JAHTLZ010000806.1:0-13606 GCA_023846285.1 Phrynocephalus versicolor
CAACAAGAGCACAAGGGAATGCTAAAGTCATAAGAAAGTTTCACAATACGACTGGAGGAAAACATGTCCCTTCTTCTATACAAGTTTTTAGGGCAAAAATAATCACCCAAATGCTCTACGGTTCACAGGTGTTTGGTTATGCTAACCTGAAACCCCTGGAGATCATTCAAACCAGTTTTGTAAGAGCTATTTTGGGGGTTCCCTTATGTGTGCCCAATTTTTGCTCCGCCTAGAGGCTGGACTTATTCCTATTGCAGCATTAACTAACTTCTTGATGGTCAAACATTGGCTCAAACTTACCTTCCTTTCGGATGGCTTAACTCCTCTGATCTTGTTAGATAAATTCCAATCACAATGGAAAATACTAATAATAAAAGTGATAAATAATATAGGATATTCCCCCTGTGCCCTCCAAGCAATGGGTTATTGTAAAGCCATTAACGAGGTAAAGATGCGAATTAGAGACATAGCTTTACAGAATCATATTGCTCTGGTTCAGAAACCCGATTTCCTAAAGAAATCTGCATTCACTGTGTCTCCTTACCTGGACAGGATTGTATCCTCCTCCTCCAGGAGAGCTTTTACCTTGGCGCGGTTTAATGTCCTTCCCTCCAAGTTTTTGGAGGGGAGATATCAAGGTTTACCGTTAACAGACCGTAATTGTCCATGTACCAATGATCAGCCGGAAACTGTAGAACATGTTCTCTTATTCTGTACGTATTATCAAGACCTACGCAGAGAACTTATTTCCCCTATTATAGGTAAATTCCCTGGGAGGTCAACAGATTTTTACTTACGTCTGCTCCTTTCTGATAAATGTTACCAAATAACCAAGCAGGTTGCCAAATTCTGTGCAGTAGCACTAAGGGTTCGAAATCAAATTATAAATGGAGATAAAGAAACATAGTACCCATGTTTTAATGGCTGTTAAATTTTAACCCGTATTTTATCTACCAATTTTATTTACCAATTTTATGCATTAATCAAAATTTTAACCTGTACTTTTTATCTACCAATTTTATCTACTAATTTTATGTACCAAATGAAATACTATTATGGAATACACATTGACGCTATGTATTTTGTTGTTATATATGCCTATTTTGGCCATTGGCCGTAAATAAATAAATGAATGAATAAATGATATCAAATGGCTAAAACTGTGTAGTGTAGTCAAACTCTTTCATTATGACCCTAGTCATTCATCTAATCAATTCTCAGGTCCGCGTGCGTGTCGTACCGGGAACATAATTTAATGAAGAAGGCACAAGTCAAAATTCAAGTGAAGGGTCAAAACCCAGAACACCATCTACCATTGTTGATCAGGGACACCGTCACCCTGTCATTGTATTCGTTTCTCTTAATTTCTCGTCATTTTGTTTCTTTGGAGTTCTGGGCTCTGATTTTTGATTCACACCCAAGAGCCTCTCAGATATAACCTTGGTCACTCCAAATTATTTCATCTACCTGTTCCGAAAATTAGAGGAAAGATCAGTGAGCAGGGTATAGAAGTCAGCCCTCAAGATATTTATTTATTTATTTACTTATTTATTTATTTATTTATTTATTTATTTATATTT
Organism: Phrynocephalus versicolor; assembly: GCA_023846285.1. NCBI lineage: Eukaryota > Metazoa > Chordata > Lepidosauria > Squamata > Agamidae > Phrynocephalus > Phrynocephalus versicolor. The sequence goes on from JAHTLZ010000806.1 coordinate 1,581, forward strand.
CTACTTATTAACCGACGGATTTTCCCACATGAAGTCTGGGCAGTTTAGAACAAATAACAAAATACAACAACCCAAACTAACCCCCCCATCATAAAGAAACCAAATAAGAAGCTAAAAATGAAACAACAAAAATAATACAACAAGAAAGAATCTGGCAAGAAGAAGGGCAGGGACAAGATAACACAACCAACAACTCACAGATGTACGCTCAGCGATCAGCAAAGGATTCTACAAAAAGCCAGGTCTTTAAGGTGTTTCTAAAGGCCGGTAGAGACTCTGCCAGCCTAATCTCCGGCAGCATCTTAGTCCAGAGTGCCAGGGTGGCCACCAAGAAGGCCTGATTACAGGTAGAAACCCTATGGGCTTCCCTTGGGGTTGCCTTCCCGGCGCGAAAAGGCAAGCGAAGCTCTGGTCGGTCGGGACAAGGCTGACCTCTGGGAGATCTGCTCTGCCAGATAGTCAGGTCCCAAGCCATGGAGGGTTTTGTAAACCAAAACCAGTAACTTGAACCTTATCTGGGAGGCAACGGGTAGCCAATGCAGGCGAGCCAGGATGGGGGTGATGCAGTCATACCTTCCTGCACCAATTACCAGCCTGGCTGTAGCATTCTGCACCTGCTGCAGTCGCCGAACAAGGGTCAAGGATAACCCCATGTAGAGAGGATGGATGGATTACATTCAGAGGAAGAGGAAAAGTGATTAACACTACACATACCCAGATTCATCAACAACTGGCACCTGATCAAATCCTTTCTCTCTGAGTATTTCAATGGTCTTTTCACAGGTGACACTTGGTAGCACTGTCAGAGGAGCAGAGAGGCTTAACTCCTGAACTTTCAAGTTCCACCACCTACAGGTAAAAAACACCACATAAAATCACTCCCTATACAGGAATTTATAGCAAGTAATTCAAATACTGGGGACAAAGTTGTGTCTTAGTAAATAGAAACCTTTCCCACAAAGATATATGAGGTCAATTACTATATCTAAATACAGCCTTTTACCTTTGCCTCTGTCTTGGAAAAGCCATTTTGATTTATTTTAGCATTTGGTTTGCTTTTAATTGAGAGGCATATTTCAGATAATGACTGCATTTGACAAAGCTTGGCAATAATTCATTAACATTTATTTGTTAGTAAAATAACAAATAGTAAAAACATCAGAAAGTTTTAAATCTGCAGTGTTTAAAATTGTTGAACACCAATAAATATCATTTTGACCAATGATAATATTATGCATTTTACTTTTATCTGTTACTTTGGATTAAGTAATGGACGTTTGGCCACTAATGCCCACATATAAATCACTTTATTTATATGAAGCAGTGATTAATGAATTTTATTAATAATATACCAAATTATTTTTAAACATTCCTCCAACTACTTACCTCTTAACAATAATATATCTTCATGAAAACACCCATATCATTTAAATGTAGTACAAGATTACCTCAGATAAATTTAGGTATGATGTATTTACCTTTGCCCAATTAGGCATTAATGGGTTTTGCATAAGAAATGAAAAAGTAATATTCACTCAAGATAAACACATGTTAGGAGTTCAATAAGTGTTTTCTGGGGAGAGTACAATGATACATGCTAACAATGATTACTGTAATCTGTATGCTGTTACAGTAAGCGCCCGCCTATCGCAGGGGTTAGGGACCCACCCCACCTACGATCGTTGAAAATCCGCAATATGCAGATGCAGGTGGAGGGGCACAATGTTTGCGAGCTGCTCGTCCGCACTCGGGGGTGCGGGTGAGCAGCATTCAATGTTTTAAAAGGGCTCTCCGCAGCAGAGCCCAGCGCCAAAAGCCCTTTGCAATCGCTCGCTGCTTGCCCAGAGCTCCTAGGAGTTTGGGGCAAGCAGCACGCCATCGGACAAAGGGACTTCAGCCAAGGAGTTTAGCGCTGGGGCTCCACAGCCGGAAGCCCCTTTGCAATCGCGCGCCACTTGCGCAGACCTCCTAGGAGCTCCGGGCGGGCGGTGTACGACCGGCCAAAGGGACTTTGGCAATGGAGCCCAGCCCTGGGCTCCGCAGTCGAAAGCCCCTTTGCCATTGTGCACTGCTTGCCCGGACCTCCTGGGAGGCGCGGGGTGGGCAATGTGCGACCTCCCCTCCCTCAAGCCCTTTCCGGGTACTGTGGTCCCGCGATATAGCGGGACCGCGGTATGTGAAACGCGAAAGGGCGGGGGACCACTGTATAGGTTATGGATGAAATATCCTAAGATTTTATATTATAATAGTACATATGTGTGAAAGCCAGACACCTAGTAAGAAAGCCTGTGTCCTATAAGAGTTAACCATCCACCTTTTAAGAAGGTTTGTAGAGGCTTAAAGGCTAAGTGGTTTTATTTTGAATTAAAATTTCATAGAGCAAAGTCAATTTTATCAGACATTTGAAATGTTAACCTTGAGGATGGGGGGGGGGGAGAATCCTCAAAGGCAGTAGACCCAAATAGTCATGAACCCCCCCCAAAAAAAAGTTGACAACTTTGTATGGCCACTTGAACGCAACCAATGGAGCACAGTCATCCAGACTAGATAACAGTGTTACTGCTACTCAATCTTATTGGGATTGTCCTCTTTCCTCATGTTAAGCTGCATATATAGAAGTGTCAGACTGGACATTTAATGCCCATTTAGCTCAAGTGTATGTGTGTATGTACGCATACTACTGCACACAAACTCATATGCTCACACCAGAACAAATTTACTAGGCTTTTAAGTGCCATAAGCCTCTTTGTTGTTATTATAGTAATATATGAATGCAATTACCCTTTTTAGAAGTTAAAAATGATTCCAAATTTAGTAGAGCTGGAATTAAATCTTCAGGAGGAAAAAAAATCCATGCAGAAATCCACACCTAGTGCTGAGTGACCAACAGAAACTAAACAGTTATGAGTTTATATTTGGGATATTTAGGTCAAACTCTACTAAGGCACTAATGACCAACCACTGCTGCCCTTCAGTTGCCTAACCAACTGTTTCCTCTAGATTATTCAAGAAGATAATAATAATTTTAATTTTTAACTTTAATGATCTTTTTTAAATATCCTGATAATTGCTAACACCAAAATATATACCAGTTGCCAGTTGGTCCGTAAGTATCTTAAGCAAAACCAAGTAATGCTACTAAAAACAGACACAGCATTAAAGATGTGCAGGACCAGCTGAAGACCCTTAACTGTCTGAGGTGAAGGACAAGATTGTGCCCTTCCCCCAACCCCTGCCTTTGAGGTACAGAGTCCAATGGGGAGAGATGGTTGAATTTTACTTCCAGCACTGAGAACACGGTATGCTCCCCGATAAAGGGAAGAATGTTAGTTCAGGGGATGCAGGAAAGCTTGTGTGCTCCAGAATGGCCCTTTCCTGCCCATGGAATAGCTCGAGAAGCTTAGGAAGAATAACTGGGTCAACCACTGCTGTTTCCCATCATCTGCTGCCTATAGACCTAGAGTGGCCTTATGAATAGTTATGAAACAGAAGGTGATCTGGAGGACAGGAGAGGCGATCTGAAGGAGGCAAAAGGTAATTTGAGGAACAGAAACTTCTCCAAGCAATATTAATTCTCAGCTTGTTCTCATATGTAAAGGCAGACCAAGTAAATTTAACTATAAATAGTATAAGAACCCTTGTAAAATACGGAGGCTATTTGGATAGATTAGTTTTACGCAAACTGATTTGACAGCCCCACGATATTCATCCTCATCTTACCAAGGTTTGTTCATACTCTTGTCTTCTTCTGTCATGAATCCTTTCTGGGTCATCCATTTGTCACTCAGAAATTTTGACCTGCAAACCACCAAGAAGCAAATAAGTGTCACAAGCACCAATTTATCTTACGCCTGCCCTGAAAGTAAACAAGTTTTAAGTGAGCACCTGGCCTGAAATCTCATGACTCCCAAGAATAAAAAAAGATACTGTTTTAGGCATGTGGCTATCAGACAAGTTTGAAACATGGATACAGAGATATTACCAAATCAAGCCAAACTGGAGAATGGGGGAGAAGGTCATAGACAGCAGAAGCAGATAAAACAGAGGCTGCCCAATCCGTTCTTAGAATCCCAGAATGTAGGCAAGGCCACAGAGAAGGTTCCCATTCCCACCATCTCACAAAATACTAGAACTAGGGGACATCCACTAAAAATGGGGGCTAGGACAATGAGAACAGACTGAAGAATTTTTTTTTAACCCAGCGTGTTGTTAATCTGTGGAACTTCCTGCCACAGGATGTTGTGATAGCATCTGGCCTGGATGCCTTCAAAAGGGGATTGGACAGATTCCTGGAGGAAAAGTCCATGACAGTTTACAAACCATGATGGGGATGTGTAATCTCCAGGCTTAAAACTGGGGTACTTCAAGGGCCAGATGCAGGGGAGTGGTATCAGGAGACAGATATCTAGTCTCGTGCACTCCCAGACACATTTGGTGGGGCCACTGTGAGATACAGGAAGCTGGATTAGATGGGCCTTTGGCCTGATCCAGCATGGCTCTTCTTATGGATGTAGATAAGGTTCTTTGCCAGATCTTATGATGCAGGCAGGATGAAAAAGTCTCTCTTCCTAATTTCAAGCCCCAGAACCCCTCAGCTGTATTCCAAAAGCCTGATCTGTCAAAGCTCTGGGGAGGTGGCATTCCTTGAGATATCCTGCTGAGAATTATTTTTGACAACAAACTAAGCAGCCTTTTAAGAATCTCCTTATAACAGTGCGCTCCTAGTTAATACATACTTCCAAATACAAACAGCACTTCATTTTATTGCTATATTATAGTTTTAAAATCCATAAAGTTTTTTTTTTTGCACTGCTATTTTAATGCTGTATTATAGCTTTATAGATACAATTCCCCTGCATGTTAATGGAAACAAAATTATTTGTATCAGTTGAGTAGCTACCGTGCATTACAACACTGGTCACAAACATCCCAGGTTTGGAGGCCCACCACCAAGTCAGCAGGACTTACCATGGAGGAAGGGATCATCGCCTCAGTATTAGGATTAGGGTTAGGGTTAGGGTTAGGGCAGAAAAGAGAGAAATGCAGGTGACATGACTTACATGTAGTTCCTGACGGAGTCTGGAAGGATAACGACACAGCGCTGGCCTTCCTTCAGCTCTCTGGCAGCCTTCACAGCAATGGACATGGCACTGCCAGAGCTGCCCCCTGTCCCAAAAGAAACAACACTCAAAAATGGAATGCAGAAGCCCATGCAGAGACTACAAGAGATCTCAGCATCCATTGAATAATGGAGTTTGAAGGGGGTTGTAAGGCCCTCAAGTAAAAGCCCTTGCTCAAAGTATTAATCCAAATCAAAGCAGATTGGAGAGACGGTTGTCTAATTTTCTCTTCAATGCCCCCAGCCTGGGCATGCTCACACCTCCCTGAGGTAATTGGTTCCACTGTCATGCTGCTCTAACAATTAGGTCCCCCCCCCCGATATTCAGCCTGAATCAGGGGTCCTGGAGCTTGAGCCCATTATTACCTATCCCGCACGTGAGGATGATCGTGAACAGATCCTACCAATCCTCTGTAAAACCATCTTTCGATAATTTGAAAAGTGCTGTTGCATTTCCACAGAAAAGAGAAAACAGAAGTGGCAAGAAGTCTAGGGCCAATTACGAAAAATGAGCATTTGAAGATGTTAAACTGGAGCAAGCGGGGCTGCAGCCTAGATCCAGCCACTCACCAATCCTGAAGGCTCCCCAAAGGTATAATCTCTCTTGGAGGGGGGATCCCTGGGAGGGGCGAGAGCAACAAAACCAACTGGGCGTGGGTGGAAACAGGTGACCCCCAGGGCTACACTTCGGCCCTCTTCCCTGCCCTTTTCTAGATGAGGTGAAGCTGCCTTCTAAATTTTGAACTGGTTCTAAAAGGCAGGCCCAGATCTCACTTTTGGCATCGTCCTTCTCTCACATAAGATGTCTTCTTGCATTAGCCTGCAATATATCTTTTAGAGATTTCAGCCACAGGATTGGATTCAACACATAATGTTTGCACTGGGAGGAGCCCACCAGTATGGCAGCAGGAAGCATTAACCTGCCTCAAAAGTGAACATTTTGCCATAATTCTTCCTCCACCAGGGTCGTCCCAACGAGTAACCAGTTCCCCGCTTCAGAAATCAGGGTTCAAATATATCTTTTGGATGGCGCTTACCACAAAGCAATCCTTCCTCTCTGATTAGCATACGGGCAAAGGCAAATGTATCCTCATCATTACATTTATACCACTCATCTACTATCTAAAAGGAGAGAGAGAGAGAAATAGTTTAGTATCCTGCTTTCTACTCTGATGCTATATTCCCACTGACAGTGCCAATAAATGGCAAAATCTTGGTGCCTTATCACACATTTCAGGGGATATGTTCAATTAGGAAGTTGACTAGTGGTCTCTGGAAATGGTCCTGTCAGTAACCCTTCATTACTAAGAGTTGAGATCTGGTATAATGATACTTTATCAGCCTCCATGAGAATGCCAAGTTTTGACCTCAGTGTTGCTGACAAGCACCATGAGGAAGCACTTGATCCATGGTGCATGATTGTGTCTATCTTCTCTGGGGCCAGCTTAGCTCCTGGCCCTCAGCACTTCCCCATCACTGCCCTATAAGGTAACACACACCCTTACTGTACCAGCTCTGACAGATGCCAGCTTCTATTGATGTTTTGCCCATATTCAGGGGACAAATGAAAACGGTACTGCAGGAGTTACTATATTGAGATTTATGGCGCCAGAGCTGCTAAACCAAGCCAGGATGGTTATTTCAAGTTGGTGGCAAAAGTGAGACAATCCCTTCATTGGCAACTTGATTTCAAGCATTCCAGTTGTCATAAAAAGAGACCAGTCAAGCAATGATGCTCAGGAGCATAAATAAAGGTTTATAGGACATTTCCTCCCCAAAATTATGGTTTGTTCAGAGCAATAAAAGTGGGCTGATTTTACATATTTTGTATCTTTCTACTAACATATTTTATATTGTTTTACAGTATATAATTTTTGTACTATGTGTGATTTGGTTAACAACCACAAATAAACATCTGTCTTTGTTCAGAGCAAGTGTATGGAAAGACTTCTCACCGACCTGAGACTTAGGACTCTTCCAACAAGAAGTGTTTAAAGCATAGCAGGCATGTTTATTTACAAGACACAGCTATGGGTAGAAAGCAGAAAGGAGATGAACTCACTGATCTGTCCAGAACTGTAGGGACAAAATCATATCCAATCCCTTCAACTTCGTAAGTGTTCTTCTCTGTTGCATTTAGTTCTTCAGGTGCTGCAAGGATGGATCCTTCAGGGTCAACACCTATAATCTGTAGAACAATTTAAGATGGCTGCTTCAGTACTGAAACGACACTTCAAAGTTACATGACAGCAGCAAAAAGAAAGAGTAGCAGGGACATTTCCCCTCCATTTAGTTTTCTTTTAGAAATGACCAAGCCATTGCTTTAAATGCCTGTGGAGGGAAAACCCCACTGGTGCTACAATGAGTTCACTTGGCTTAGTAAATACTGGCGGTCAAGATGTGGGCCGTGGATTTCATTCAGATCCTATATATCTCATTACAGGGTATATACAGTATTTTGTGCCAATAAGCAGGGACCCTCAAGTGAGAGGAGACACAGGCTGTCAGGAGCGGCTGTGGATTTCCTGGAGTCCATGGCCTCCACGAATCTGTCCCAGCATGTTGATCGTCCCACCCCCAGAACAGGTCATACCCTGGACCTGGTTTTTCCCCTCCACATTTGTGTACTTTAATCTGAGGGTTGGGGGCATGGTTCCTCAACCCATGTCATGGTCAGACTATCATCTGCTGTCTTTTCCCCTGTTGATTGCTGCACTGCCTCGCAGGGAGCTCCGGCCCCTTGTTTGGGTCTGCTCCGAAGGCTTGTGGACCTGGAACGGTTCCTGGAGGCCTTTTGGAGAGGGGGGGCTTCCTAATGGTCTGTCTGATGATCTGGTAGAAGCCCTGGTGGAGAGGGGTTATGAGGATGCCACCCAGGCCGTTGACCAGATCACCCCCAAGCATGTTCTTTTTTGTGGAGCTTGCTCCTTGCCATGGTTCATGGCTGAGTTGAGAGCGATGAAGCAAGAACAAAGAAGACTTGAGAGCAGATGGAGAAAGGACCAGTCAGCATCCAATCAGGCTGCTGTTCATACACTGCCCAGGCGCTATGTTCGGGTGGTCAGGGAGGCTAAAAGATCTTATGCCTCCCTGATAATTGGTGCAGCCTCAAACCGCCAGGTGAATTAGCTCCAGGTGGTCTGAGACCTCACCAATCCTGGTTAGTTTAGGCCTCCTTCTAGTGATTTCATTAGTGAGTCATTTGCAGGCTTCTTCAGACGTAAAATGGAGGTCATCTGTGCCAGTCTGGACTCTGGTTGTTCTAACCTCTTCTCAAGTATCCTGAGTGCTATACCCCCTAGTTCTCCTGGTCTGGTTGAGTCTGGGCCTGTATCATCAGCTGAGGCCTCCAGGGTGCTGACCCATTGTAGGCCAGTGGCTTCCCCCTTCGACCTGGCTTATCAAGGCTGCCGGAGGGAGCATGCCAGAGTGGGCTTCTGTTATTTCCACTGCATCCTTCAGAGAAGGGATTTTTCCTTCTCGCCTGAAGGAGAAAGTGGGGAAGCCCACCCTAAAGAAACCTGGCTTGGCATTGTACAATTTGTCCAACTATTGGCCGATAGCCAATGTTCCTTTTTTGGGCAAGGTGATCGAGAGAGTTGCCGCCGCCCACCTCCAGAGATTCCTGGAGGAGGATCGTGTCCTGGATCCATTCCAGTCTGGGTTCAGGCCACATCGGGGGACTGAGACCGCCCTGGTCGTGTTGCAAGATGACATCCGGGGGGTGGGGGGTTGCTCTACCTTGTTGGATCTCTTGGATTTGTCAGCAGCCTTTGATACCATCGACCACAGTATCTTGTCGGCTCGGGTTTCTGAGGTGGCGATTGGAGGCACAGCTTTTAGCTGGCTCTGGTCCTTCCTTGGTGGCCGTTCCCAGCATGTTAAACTGGGGAAAGAGATGTTGGCTCCTTGGATGCCCCCTTGTGGGGTGCCCCAGAAATCAGCAATCTCCCCCATGCTGTTTATAATCTATATGAGGTCACTGGCTGAGGTCATCAGGGGATTTAGAGTTTGCTGTCATCAGTATGGTGATGACACACAGTTCTATCTGTCTTCTACCACCTCTGCAGTGGAGGTGGTGCAGACCCTTGACTCTTGCCTGGATGTGGTCATGGAATGGAATGGACCAACAGGCTCAGACTCAGCCTGGAGAAGACCAAGGTTCTGTTCATCGTGGCGTCCTCTGCTGGGTACAGTAGCCCTCTCCCCAGTCTGGAGTGTATTTCCCGTCAGCTGGTGGATAGAGTGAGGAATCTGGGAATGGTCTTGGATCTGGCTTTATCCCTAGAAGCTCAGATGGTAGCCGTTTCCAAGTCCAACTTTTTCCATGTTCAGCAGATCGCCCAGATTTGCCCGTACCTGGACAAGACCTCCTTGAGAACAGTTGCGCAGGTGCTTGTGATCTCGAGGATAGATTACTGCAACACTATCTACGTGGGGTTGCCCTTGACCCTTATTCGGGTACAAAATGCAACAGCCAGACTGGTGGTAGGTGCAGGCAGATATGACTGCATCACTCCAGTCTTGGCTTGCTTGCACTGGTTGCCCGTTGCGTCCCAAATAAGGTTCAAGGTACTGGTTTTGACTTACAAAACCCTCCATGGCTTGGGACCTGAATACTTGGCGGAGCGGATCTTCCAAAGGTCAACTGAGGCCCGACCCAGCAAGAAGAAAGGCAGGGTATAAATACTCTAAAATAAATAATAATAAATAATAAATAATAAGCATTGCAGGTATTCTCACTTCAGATGGCCACTCAAAGGGAGCCCCGGAAGACAATGACTCAAAACAGGGCCTTCTCTGTGGCCGCCCCTACACTCTGGAACAAATTGCCACGTGAGATTCACGAAGCACAGTCTGTGCTGGCCTGCAAAAAAGTCCTTAAGACTCTGCTTTTTAAGAGAACCATTTGGTGACCATTAGTTAGGTCTCCCCACCACCCCATGCCACCATCTTGGTTGATCATTTTTATTAGCTTTTGTTTTGTTTTGTTGTCTATTGTTATTAGATAATGTGTCTGATATATGTTCCTTTTGATATAAATGTGTTTGTTGTAAACTGCCTGGAGTTCCTCTGGAAGACGGGTGGTAAATAAATAAATAAATAAATAAATATGTCACATGCCTCTTGATGCAAAACAAAACAAAAACTCTGAGCTCAGCACATTAAAAATGCATTTAGACTTATATCGCTTGTGAGGACTTAATCTATAGCAGCCAAATATGTCACCTTTAGCCAGCTGTGTTAATATTTAGATGTGACCTGTGGGCAAGGATTAATAATGTAAGCCTAGCATTGAAGAGGCGTTTCCTCTAAATAACAAATTAGATGACTAAGAGCTTCCTGTAAGATGTAATCTGAAATGGGAATGACTCTACAGTTTCTTAAGACATTGTGAAGTCCCATAGTGATAAGCAGTGAACAAGATAATTTAATTTCAGACTTACTTTGCATCCAGGGCATTTCTCCTTTAGTTTGCGGGCAATACCACTTATAGTGCCTCCTGTCCCAGCACCAGCTACAACCATGTCTACTTTTCCTATCAAGCAAACAGAAATAAATACAATTGAAACTTACAAGCACGCAGCTCCCAACATTCTGAATAAATGGCAAGTATTTATTTTGGTCTAAAAGTAAAAAGTATGTCTGGTCCTGCTTACTTATTCACTAACATGGAACAAATATCAACATGGAATAATGCATAGAATGTTTCATGCCAGTCATGATCACTTTTCACCTTCTACACGTGATAAGACTAAAACCTATCATGAAATAAATAACGGCATGCATTTCTGTTTGCTTGCATCAAATCCTAATCCTTATAGGCTCCCCTTCCTTATGGAGGTTACAAGCTTCCTTATATCCACATTTTATGGGGTGGGGGGGAATACTTTGCCCTTCTTATGTCAACTCTCAATACTGGTTACACCAACTGTAGCAATTATAGCCATTTCCAGCATCTTCTCCATCGCTACAACACTAGAAGTTTCTTTGGCCAAAACACTCCCTTCCACGCTAATGCCACAGGCACAAAAGCCTGAGTGCCACTTGTACCACATTTTGTTTCATTTATTTTAAACCGCAACATTGTATGAAATAAAATGCTGCCCATTATTCTTCATGCAGCATCATCAGCAATTTAAATTGGCATTCCAGAAAGCAGTCAGTGTTGAAATCAAACTTGGTATAATGATCATAGCGGAGGTAGAAGACACCAGCTGTCTTTTAAACTGATGTACAAAAATTGTTATACAAGAGCTCCCTCTGCTGACTCCCAAGGCGACCAATTCGAAAAATGCACCCCTATGCAGAAGCTGACCACAGAACTTCTTCAAAACACAAATGAAGCCTAGATTAGTTGCACACTGCAAGAAATGTGTGGCTAGCCCTCGTCCACATTTTGTCCTTTATCTTATATGGCATTTGATAGCATTTTCTTGAAAGAGACACATGATGCCACACCATTGCTTTCCACTGTTTCCTACCACCCACTTCTTTCATTGGCTGCAGCATGCAAGAAACTCTGAGCGGGATGGCATCACATCACACTCATTACAGTAATGAATGGGATGAAAGCCAGCTAGTCAGTGTGAGTTTTTAAAAAAATTAAAACAATTAAAAACAAAATATGGCACAAACAAAAAACAAAACATTTTTTTTAAAAATTGTTTGATTTAAAACAAAACAAAAAAACAAAACAAAAACAAAAAATGAAACAAAACATCATTTTGGCATTTGGTACCCATCTCTACTTGTGAAGAGGCTCTGGGGTTACCTACCAGTCCAATTATATTGGCACCATTAGGGCCTTGAAATCCTCAGTAATGAGCACACGCTTCCCTGTTTTCAGTGATTCCCAGAATTCCCTGCTTTCTCCAAGAACGCTGGGTGGTGACCTGGGCAATGG
>JAHTLZ010000807.1:0-10776 GCA_023846285.1 Phrynocephalus versicolor
GTGCCAGGCGAAAGCTCTTTACGTGCCACCTTTCCCACACGTGCCATAGGTTCGCCATCCCTGGTCTAGACCCTGAGTCTGAGTTCAGCCTCTTTAGCACTTTTCACTATTAGTTTTTCCAATTTGTAATTTCTGTTAGAGTGCTGCTAAGTACAGGACATCACCCAGTTTCTTAAAAATAACAGTGTCTCTTTCAAACTGGAATTCGAGAGAGAGAGAGAGAGAGAGAGAGAGAGAGAACAGGAATATGTATTTATTTACGGTACCCCTCAGCCAATACCATATGCAGGACTGAGGGGTTTTTACATCCCTAGTTTAGATATCATGTTACATAATAATGTTAAGATAAATAATCTGTCCAAATCTGCCCTAATTATGTCAGTTTCTCTGTCTAGGTTAAATACTCTTAAGTTCAAAACTTTGCACAATGCCTTTGAAATAACTAATGTCGGGGTGAGCCTTAAGAGCTGTGCTAGATGACATGTTTTAAATCATAAATTTAATTTGCATGTTTATATACTTCATTGTTTTCTCTTTCCAAGCTATGAACAAAGTGGTCAGTTTCTCATAACAACAACTACAGATGGCTACATCTTTATTTTAAACGCTTTCCCTTCAAAATTATTCCAAGTTCTTGGATGTGTAGGTATGTATATTGATACTTGTTTCCTATATGTGACAGGCAAGTATCAATTACAATACTGTAGTTATGATTTGCTGGGCCTTTTTAAAGGAGAAGGCAAACACTGAAGATTTTATTGTGTCTTTTTCCTCCAGGCCAAAATAAAGTGTTATATAGCCTATGTGTAATCTTCATTTGCTTGCAATTTTTGAGTGTGTGAACTTTTACTAATGCATTGAGAAAGTCTGCTTAGTTTTCTTTAAAAATTAGGACTTAAGTATGTGTTAGTCTTAAAACGCTGAAAAAATGATAAAATAATTTAGAAATGAATTAATAGTTCCATACTGTTTATGTATTCATTACCTTTTTGATTACTAGCCTGTGCTGCCCATCACACCTACTGTGGAAGTGAGAGGGAGTCAAGTAGGTAGGGTTTCCTGCACCATAGGCTCAGATAGAGTCCAGTCATATTTTGTTAAGGCAGAGAGATGGAGTACAGCCATAGTCTTGATAACTTGATCCCCACCACCACTCTACCTCCCACAATCAAACATACACAGACATGGTTCAATTTTATGCACCACCCTCCCTAGCTGGGGTTGAGTTCCCAGCTCTAGCCCCAGAAAGTCAGGTCCAATATTGTCCGAACGACACGAGTTTTCCCAGCAGAGCTGCTCCTCTCACTCTTGGGCCAGTTGGAGGAGGCAGTGTTGTCACCATGTCTTCTGGGTAGGTTTTGGCTTCCCCAGGTGAGGCTCTGAAAGTCAGTTCAGTTACTATCATGATGGCTCAAGTGGAAGAAAGATGGATGCTTTCCCACTGCAGCTCCTCCCATAGACAAAGGTGACACTGTCCCTTCCATGGGTTTTGAAGGGGCAGTGGCCCATTCTCCCCCAGGGTGCAGGAGAACTGAAGTTGCTCCTCCCATGCCCCTAACCACACACCTGACCCAGACATCAACTAACCCTCCATCTCCTCTTCTTCCTCCATCCCCTGTTTCCTTTAACCACTTGTGTCTTTTCTTGTGGACTTGGGTCCTCCTCATCTCTCCCACTCAGGTATCCTATTCTGCCATCCACAAACATGGGCTGCCCTACCACCAGGTCCTCTGGTGGTAGGGGGAGGAAAAATATGAGGCAGATGGCCCATCCCTTTGGTGATTTGGGGTTAGCCACTAGACCCCTTGTATTAACCATATTTATTTAGACACTGCAGATGAATAACAAGAGTATTTTACACAGCAGGTGAGGAGTATGGGATACCCTTTTTTTTGGTAACTAGCAGCTTCCAGAAGCTTCCAGCAGTCTTTTTAATAATTATATTGTTAAGCTGCAGTTTAATAAGATGACAAAATATCTGGTACCAACTCTCCTACAATAATTTAAAGAAAGTTACTTTCAATAATTAGAATGAGGAATAGAGAGATGTAAAACTTCTTTGCCTGCTTCTAGACTCTGTGGGTCCTCTACTCTTACTCATATCATATTATGAAGCAAAAATATATTAAGTTGCATAATGAAATACAAAATATTGAGGTTGTCCTTAATTAAGATCTATAATACACACACTAGGTGTGCTGCTGTTGTTGACTTGGGAGTAACAGTGGGCAAGAGAAGATCTGATTATTTCTAAGTACTGAATGTGAGTCAGAGATTATTTAGATTTCCTCTGAGGCAGGGTTTGTACCCGGCTGAAGCTAAACACACTTGAATCTGATCAGTACCAGAATGGGTGATCACTTAGGAATTGCACAAACTGTATGTTGTCTTTAGTTCATAGCAGAAGAAAGGCCACATATGCCACTAATAGATATACGACCAATTATGTATTTAGCCCTGTGTTCCAAGGATCCTTGATATGTTGTATGTCAATAGAAAGGAAGTTTTAGAAGAGGTAGTCATGTTAGTCTGTGCAAGCATATCAGGAGAAATCTAAGAAAATAAAAGACAAAAACACGTGGCAGCTTAAAGAATAACTATTATATTTTAATATGAGATTTCACCACTTATTCAGACATATGGGATAAAATGAAATACAGAATTCACAAATTAACATTAAAAAAAATCATTGACTGTAAGAATATTAGGTGCATGGGACTTCCAGTTCCGGTCTTGCCATGGCGAAGTGATAAGCTTTCCAGTTTATCAGGTTGAATTTCTCCAGATAAACAGGACCCTAAAAGGGTAAGTCCCCTTGGAGTGGGGGCAAAGAGAGGACAGCACCTGTTGACCATGAAGAATGCGGCGGCAAGCTTTGTAGGTCCAGGAATCAACTTATCTCTTGCTGGATGAAGACCGTTCGCCATATCATGGTGACAGCTCAAGTTGTTGGCACTAGACAAATGTAAATAGGTGTAAATATTTTGAAGTTTTACTGCTGTGATTAAGACTGTCTGGCCCCCCCATCTATCTGTGTGAGTTTCATCTTGGTGATATTTTGGATTTTTTTTTCTTCTATAAGCATTAACACTCCCCCTCCAAAAATGCGGCTACAAATGTGTGGGGAAATGAATAGCTAAAAGACGGAGCTATTACAGAAGTGATTACTTTTATATATTGCATCACTGATTTATCTTGCTTTTGGCTTTTCTGACTGGTAGAACTTTCTGAAGAATAGGAAACTTCCTTTTGTTTCAGTAGATATGAGGAGACAGCTTGAGAACAGTGGTAGAAATGCTGTTTTTTTTAAAGCAATGTTTTATCTGACCTTGGATGGTTTCTAATGTTTCAAAAACAAGTTGCCAGTTAATGGACTTGGAACTTTTTTCCTGCCTCTCTTTGCCTCCGCTTCAAGGGTACATATAGTTAGGTGATAGAAAGCTTTTTAAATTACTGTATATACTCAAATATAAGCCTAGTTTTTCCAGCCCTAATTTTGAGCTGAAAAAAGAGGCCCTCCACTTATACGCGGGTCAATACTTTTAGCCACTGAGGCAAGTGCTTGGGTCGGTGGCAAAAAAGTCATTTTAAACATTATGTGCCGCTTCTCATGACCCCCCTCTGCATCACAGGGCAGCGGTGCACAATGTTTAAAATAACTTTTAGCCACTGACCCAAGCACTTGAATCAGTGGCTAAAAATCATTTTAAACATCACACACCACTCCACCAGCTCACAGAGGAGGAGCTGCCAGGCCCTGCTGCATTTCCCACCCTAGACTTATACTCGAGTCAATACATTCTCCCAGTTTTGGGGGGTTAAATTAGGGGCCTCGACTTATACTCGGGTCGACTTATACTCGGGTATATACGGTACATACCTATTAGAACAACACAAAAATATAACTGGTTGAAATATCCATCATATATTATTTTAGCTAAATTAAGTGGTTTAGATAACTGAAGTTTCATAATTAGGATTGAGTATGTTGCTACGATTTGAAAGGCTTGTTCAATGTTGAAGTTGATTGTTTAAAGCTACTAATTGTTCGTTAGGATATGGGCTAATGGAAATGTGGAAAATAGCCTGAAATATTATCTGCTAAGTCAGTTAAAAATATTTTAAGTTGTTTAGCTAATATATTGTTAATACCAGTTAAGACTATTATTAAGCTACTGTAGATCAACAACTGTCAAAACTAGATAGGCCAGTTCAATGAAGAAGTTTGAATCACCTGAAGCTATTAATTGACTATCAGGATATGAAAAATGGAGAACGGAAATATGAAAACCACCCTGAAATGCTATTTTCAGACCTTTAAAAGAATCATGGTAGTCAGGCAAAGACAAGAACTTTTATATGCAATGCGAAATCGAGGGACCAAGATGCAATGCCCTTTTTAAGCTGCCCATTAAGCATTAGTTTTAGTTATACAAGGCTTTTGAAACTAGGTAATTTTTAGAAGAGTAGATAAAACATACTTGGTTGATGATATCTACCATGTATTAAATGTTGCAGACTACACAGATTAGTTTAACATTGTATTTTGCCATCTTGACTTTATATATTAGATGAAAACAGATATAAATAAAGATAGACTGTGGTTGGGATATATTTACATATATAGTCACATATATCTTAAGCTGTTTAGTTAAATGAAGAATAAAGTATTAGGACCAAGAATGTTGTTAAGATTAGACAGGCTAGCTCAATATTGTATGTTGTTATTTCTGTCCCTTGTATTAGATGAAAAAAGAAATAAGTAAATGTGGGTATAATATTGATGAGAAAAAAGGCAAGCAAATATGAAAGTATGAAAACAACCTCGCTTAAGATGGGAACGGAAATATGAAGTATTGGGGGCTGAAATATTGGAAAAATAATTGGTTTTGATCTATGTAACATGGCAGGAGACAAGTAATGTATTTGTTTTAATTTGTTAGGTTTGGAAAATAAAAATAAAGTTAAAAAAGAATCTTGGGTGTGTGGTTACATTTCATATGCAGTAATTAACAGCAAATGTTTGCACTTAAGTTCTATAGAAAGGAACATATTTATGTAATGGTATAATTGATTTAAATGTTGATTTCTTTCATTTTAGCACTGGCAAATGAAATTATTGACATAACTTCACTTTATGATATGAAGAAGGAGGCAGTTGAAGTAACTGCACTTCTCTGTCCACCAGAGATCAAAAGAGCAAGAGTGGAAATATTTAATCTTCCTGCAACTATTGCTTTAGGTAAAAATGAAATCTTGACTAGCATTCCGCTGTTGTTGTCTTGTACTAGCCATTTTCAGAAATTGTTTAACTGATAGTACAATTGTTATCCATGCCTAGGTCCAAACAGTACCATATATTTACCAGATGGGGATATCAGGGGATATCAGAATATTCAGAAATAGAGAAACAAATTGAGTGAACACCGAATGTAGAGTCTCTGCTGAGGTAAAGACAATGGGGGAATCATAGGTCTCAGGGAGAAGAGTACTCTATAAAAGTGTAGGGCTAAACTCATGGACAGGAATACTCCCATCTTGCAGTTTATCTGGAAGTTGAATCATGGCTACTGGATTTCTTTCTCTTGAGAGATTGAAAATGGAGGACTCATGAGTAGCTTTCTTCAGACTGACGAAGCTGTTTGGATGAGCAGTGAAACGTTTCAATCACTCGAGAAAAAGAAGTCCAGTTGCCATGAGTCAACTTCCATCTCGCAGGTTCATTTGTCAACCTATAATGTATAAATTGTATCTCCTTATGGCTATCTTAGTCTTTTAACAGGATATAAAATAAGGTACGGGGGAGATCTTCTGTTTCTGACTTCACGCTGTCACCACTTAGTACTGGTATATTAACAGACTGTGAAGAATAGGAACAAGTATAAGAGTGGCAACTGAATCTATTCATTTACTGTATTGATATTGGTGCAAAATATTGGCTCATATGTAAGATGCTGCAAATATTGGTTCATTTACCAATGTATTTAAAAAGCAAGTTGTGCTACTTATATACTGTCCCTTAGCACTTAAAGCAGTTTCTGGATAGTTTATTATGTAATTATAATAAGCAAAAAGAAGTAAACATGTAGTCCGAATATGAAAAAAATCACATTTGTTGAATGGTCAGGAGAACATATGTGCTTTTGAATAATCAGAACCAGAGATGGGCACGAAACATGAAAAATGGTGTTTTGTTTTTGTTTTTGTTTCATTTTTTCCATTTTTGTTTCATTTGAAATGAACTTTTTAAAAATTCATTTCATTTTTCATTTTGTTTCGTTCAGTTTTTTTTGACAACTGGTTGGGGCTCTGCCTTGTAACCTTGCTGGCCACTCGACACTTCTTTTTAAACAAGCGCTGAGCAGCCGGTGCACGGAATCCTGACAGCAATCGGCACTTTATTGGCACTTGTCAAAATAAATAATACAGTTTTTAAAAAAACAAAAATGGAAGGGAAGGGAACCAAAATTTCCATTTTGTTTCATTCCCTTTTTTAAAAAGCACTTCATTTTTCGTTTCATTAGGAAACAAAATGAAAAATAAAAAACAAAACAAAAAAAATCATTTTGTGCCCATCTGTAATCAGAACACAATTGTATTTTGTCACTATTCCAGCAGTAGAGGCAAGTATAACAACATTTAGTTAAATACAGGTAATCCAGAAACTGAGGCTAGGAAAACATATTTTGTGGAATACTGTATCTGAGAACTTAAATCTTAACTTGTTCCCCCATCCTCATATCTAATTCTTTCAGAAACAAAAGAAATCTGACATATAAGTAATTTTCTTTCTCCACTCCATGTTGTTTTTCAATCAACAGAAAACGAGGAATGTGTCACAGAAAGAGGGCTACTGAAAGAGAACATAATTCAGAAACGCACATATGAATTAGAGTATGCTTTGACTTCTCTGGTAAAGAGGGAAGATGGCACAGTGTTTGGTTATGCTAGCCAGGCACCGTATATCTGTAAATACCACCTTACTGATAAGGTAGGATCTTATTGCATGAGAAAATTGTTGATTAAAGATCTTTTTCCCTCATAAAAATGAGGAACCATAGAGCCCCTCAGTCAATCCTAATGTTCAAGCAGACCACTTCACCTTCATCCACTAAAATATATCTCAGCAAGTATTTGCTTCCAGGGCAGAGTGCTATTTTATACTCTCGTATATTTTTTTCCTCTGATGGTAAATAGCAAATCAAGAGGGAGGTGATTATTAAAGAGAAATCACAGAAGAAACAGATTCCATCAAGTTTCCACTTTAAATTTGAGGGAAATGCTCCAGTCCAATTTCGAGGGAAATAATGCAGCTCAGTTGAACCAAAAAGAGTATAAATAGACTGAAATACATTAACACAGTTCATATGCCATCTATTTTGACTGTTTGTTTTCTTGTTTTAAAGATAATCAACACCATAATCCAAAGTGAATTATAGTCGTTTAGTCATTGAATCGATCAGATACGTGGTCTACCCCACATGTGTTAATCACAGTAGTCTATTTGT
Organism: Phrynocephalus versicolor; assembly: GCA_023846285.1. Taxonomy (NCBI): domain Eukaryota; kingdom Metazoa; phylum Chordata; class Lepidosauria; order Squamata; family Agamidae; genus Phrynocephalus; species Phrynocephalus versicolor. The sequence goes on from JAHTLZ010000807.1 coordinate 7,509, forward strand.
AAAATTATGATACATACTCATCCCAGATTCAATTTGCTTTTTCAGTTATTTGATATAAGCATTCTTAATATTCCCTCCATCAACATCTGCCATCTGGTATTACTTGTTTTGTTCACAGTTAACCTGGAAAGATCAGCCAATCATTATTTCAGAGAAGAAGATACCTAGCAAACAGTTTGGGCGTGCTTTCTTGCAGTTGTCACCTCATGGCAAGTGGCTAGCTTCAGCTGCAGAAAGTGGGTTACTCTTCATCCATGAAGCTTCAACTATGGTAATCTGCAGAATGTGGTTCCATTTAAGTTTTTGTCTATCACAGTTGTCAGATGAGTTTCACAGTTGTTTACACATTAAATAAATGAATGTGTTCAATCTTGCCTTTGTATTGTTAATTGAGGATCTTGTTTACAAGCTGTAGAATTTGCAAATGAGTAGAAGAAATCAGTATGAATTTTCAGATACCTCAATCATATAATTTACATCTAAAGTGTATAAGAGAGGCATACAATGAGTTCAATGTTTTCTTGACTATTTGAGTACAACTTCACTTGGCATAACGCAGTGCCTTGTAACAGCCAAAATTAAGAGACAGGTGATTGAAACAAAGGCCAGATAGCAGTTTGTTTCTGTCTTAGACCTAATGTAGATGACATAGTCAAAGGTGGATCCCTCCTACCTCAGAAGGGGGGGAAAGGCAAGACAAGGGCAATGAAGGCAAGGCAAAAAAAAAGTCTATTTAGCCAGCTGAGCTCATAATAATCCAACTGTATTGTCAAGGCTTTATAGGTCAGGACTGGTGTCTTTAAGGTCAGTTGACAGTATTCAACAGTTTGGGATGCAAATACCTGAAGGAGTGGCATCCCCTAAAACCACTTGCCCATGCCTTAAATTTGTCAGGGGAGGGTTTTCCTCTTTGTACCTTTACCAAGGGAAGTTCATAATCCCTATAAAGAACATCCTGTACTGGCAACAAAAATTTGCCATGAAAGTTAATAGCAAGTACAAGGAACTGGCAAGCCACTCCAGTATTCCTGCCAAGAAAACTCCATGGACATGGGGTCACAAGAGTCAGTCACGACTGTAATGACACAACACATACACAAAGAAGTATGAAGGGAAATGATTGAAGACTAAGAAATCACAGAATGCAAAAGTCTAGAATACTTTGGTCACATAATGAGAAACAAAAGCTACATGTTTTATTGTTGATAACTGTGAAAGGATTACTGCCAATGCCCTCAGTGGCCCTCTGAGGCTCTAGCTCCCGCAGCCCGAGCAGGTAGGGGAAAGGAGCAACAGGCACCTGAAGGTAAGCTAAGATGAGGACCATCATGAGTGGGAGGAGGGAGAGAGGCTGAGATAAAAGAGGAAGATTGGAAGATCTTAGAGGCTTCCATCAAGGAAGTGGAGGAGGAGGCTTCAGAGGAAGAGGAGGAGGAGGAGGAGATGTGTAGAGAGGCTGCAGAGGCTTGGGATCTCCAGTTCTGCACTGTGTCTGAGGTGGGGCCTGCCTGGTAAGAGGAGCCCTGAGCGAAAGGTCTCAAGGTCCACCCACTGAGCAGAGGAAGGGGCCACAGATGAGGCTTCCTAGGGATAGGGCACCAGGGGTTACTATACCTCCAATATGACCTTAGTGCTTGCTTTGAGAGAAGCACCAGCACCCCATCCCATACAGCTGCAGTGCTGGTGAGAAAAGTAGCAATGTGAGAGACAGAGGAGGCTCCAGGATGAGCAAAGGAGTGAGACACCAATATTCCTTGCCCTGTTTTAATGGCCATCCTTTGAGAGCCTTCAGCTAAGGCCAAGACTCCTTCTTACCTCCCACTTTGTGAGACCAGGACTCTCAGAGTTTCCTATGGCCTTAATAGGGAGCCCTCTTGGAAGGATATTTCCTAAGGGATTAGTGCAGGAGACTCCAGAACCCAAGAAGCTCCTGCAGAGGCTTAAAGATTGTGTTCCTGTTTCTGTTGATCCCTTTGTTATGTGAAAGACTGTTCTTGTGTATCCTCCCAACCCAGAGCCCATCGAATTATTGCTGGGGCACTACTGCCAGCCACTGTAGCACCATTGGGGGTGAGATGAGTGGCACTTTTCATCAGTCAAAGTAAGTTAAAGAGGGAGAAAATGTAGGAAGAAGAAATTGTTAGGAGAGGAAAAACAAGAGAAGATTGAGAACTGATCTTGGCTTAATGTGCTGCCCCCTCCCCTTCCTCAGTCATGCTGTGAATTCTTCAAGTTCATCTCAGGTTGTCCAAACTGTGATTAATTACATATACAGTACACTTCAAACACAAGTGTAGCCTATAAGCTAGTGACAAAGTATCTGGTAAAATAGATTTCTCTATTTGTTCTGTGAAGAGTGTTCATAGATTGGCCATCAGGAATAAACTCTTGCATGTATAAGGTTGATTTATGGCTCCATGTTCAGGGAGCAAACCTTCCAAAGATCTTCAGTTTGATAAGTTATAAACTACAATAATGAAATAAACCAGACCAGTAGAGATACTGTATAATGTTTTCCTCAATATCGTCTAAGCCCTTGGAGCAAGTGGCAGAACCTCACTTTCCCTTTCTCCAGAGCTTCACTCCAGAATAGCTTTTCTACCCAGAAGTTAAAAGTGGTATTATTCTTCTTCTGTTCTTCTAAGGACGTACTAGCTCATGAGCACTGCCATTCATATAACGGACGAGGAATCAGATCATTAGCATTTTCATTGGATGGTCAACATCTGCTTGTTAATGGCTTAGAGGATGGAGCACTTGTTTGTCTAAAATGGAAGTATGTATGCATTGACAAATACTTAGGTATACAATATATTCGACCTTTAGCACTCTGTTAAACTACTATATTACTGTTCAATAACAACTTAAATATATTGTCTTTATATATTGTAATACCCATTTCCAAGTTGTAGGATCATTATCTAGCCCAAATCATTTTTGAAATATTCAGTCTCAAATACAATTGTCTTATTGTTTGTACAAAATGAGTGTGATACTAGCTTTCCTAGGCCTGTATACTTCTACAACAGTGGAATATAAATAAGCAAATAGAAATAAAGTCACTGGGAAATATTGATATGTTGCTAGCTTCCTAAAACTGATTTTTAGATGTGTTGAACTAAAGCTTCAAGAATCCCCTACTCCTAGCCATCTTGGTATGCTGCACTGCCTGGGAATAAGGGTTCTAGTATGCTGAACTGTACTTGGAGGGTATTGGGTGGGAGGAAGCTTTTATATCAGTGGTTCTCAACCTGTGGGTCCCCAGATG
>JAHTLZ010000814.1:9490-35421 GCA_023846285.1 Phrynocephalus versicolor
CTTTGCTTTGCTTTTTGCCATTGTCCCTGCAGGGTATTCTGGGAGTCAAACTGTTTTTGCCTCAACCTATGCTCCAAGGTCTTGGTAAAGCCAGGTTCATGTTATCCATTCTGCCGTGAACGTTCATGGATTTGCTCCGGCATACATCTTAGCTCAGAATCACTGTCCTGGTGGATGAGCCATTTTTCAGGAGCGAGTTTCTCTTCTTATCTATCTTCCATGTTCAGGCTTTTATAGAAGCCCATTGTCAACAGGACTGCTGTTTGTTCTCTGAGATGGCTCTAAAAACAATAAGTAGCTCATCAGGAAAAAAAAACTTGTACTATGAAAAAGAAATTTGGAAAATTCTTGGGAGAGAACTACTGTAGAGAGGAAGGCAAAGACACAATGGCTTAAATCCGGATACTTGGCGTATTAGGTTGCAACTAGTGAGTCAACCCCTATAAGTTCCACTGATTCAAATGGACCCACTCTAGTTGTGATTTACTGCACTACAGTAAGTTGCAACCAGTTCCCCACTGACCCTGTGGGTGTATTCTGTTACAGTGGTTCTCAAACCTAGGTCCCTAGATGTTCTTGGATTACAGTTCCCAGAAATCCTGGCTAGCAGAGCTAGTGGTGAAGGCTCCTAGGTATTTTAGTTCAAGAGTCCTTGGGGATCCAAGGTTGGGAACCACTGCTATAGTCACAACAATGAATGTTTTTCAGTTAGCTCCCTTTGGCTGCTTTTACACAACCCCTAAAATCCGCTGCAAAATGCTCACAGATGCGGAGCATAAAATTGTGTTCCCACCAGCAGTGGACCTTTAAAAAAAATAAAGTACAACCACACCCACTTAAGCACGCCCCAGCGCATTTTACAAGTAACTGGTCTGGAGGAGGTAAAATCCTTGTCGCTGTTTTAAAGCATTGCATGCCTGTCCCTTTTTTGTTTGTTTTTGTTGGGTCCCCCCCCCTTTTAACAGACAGGAATCCTAACGGGCTGGAACAATTAGATGCTGCCGACAGCAGGCGGAGGTGAGCCTGCATTTCTCTCTCTCTCCCCTCACCGCAGACAGAAGCAATTGAGTGCAGGAGGTAGGGACACAGGAAGTAGAAAAAAAACCACGTTGGGGGGGGGGAATCTGCATTTAAGTTGCCAGCAGATTTTAGGGGTCATCTAAAAGCAGCCTTTGATATTGCAATATAAATTTGTGGCCGCATGATACACAACTCATTTACCTGGTAAGCATGCTAACTGTGAATCACTTCTTGATTGGCCAGAGGCTTCTACTTTTTTTATTGTTGACCTTTTTAAATAAACAAAGCTGTGTTGCTGTGTGTAAGACTGATCTTACCACAATGTTTTTTTTGAACTACTGTCACATTGCATGCCCTTCTAAAATGCATTTACTATTTAATTTCCATTCTGTTGTGTCAAGCCCTGCACACAGAGCACACACACAAACAGGGTTCAGTTCTTTGCCAAGATATTTAGTGGAAAGCCAGGCAAGTTTAAGTCCATTGCTAACAATTAAGTGCCAGATAAATAACAGAATCCAACTCCCAGCAATTAACAGTCCAAGTCAAAACCAGAATATCTCATGGAAACCAGATGCCAAACCCAAGGAAACAGATCAAGCCGTGGTCCAGGAAGCCAGTCCGAAATCAGGAAACAAAGCCAAGGTCACAGACAGGAACATGGTTGCAAGTTCAAATAACACGTTGCTCTCACAGAGAGCTCAAGGTGAGCTTACCAGCTTTATCTCAAAACAGGGAACAAACCCTTAATTCTGGAAAGGCTCCTGCTAGTACTCAGGGCTTCCCGACCTGATTCCCCGTCTAGCATCAAAGACCCTTTCCCTAGCTCTCCTGGTAGCACGTCTTTGCAGAATCCTGCTCATGGCCCTTCTAGGGGGAGAAGATGTGTTTTCAGCTGAGTCATCAGACCCAGCTGCCTGCTGACTTCAGCTGCAAGGCTCCTCCAGCAGCTCTTCACCATTTAACCCCTCAGAGTCAGGTTCTGTGACAGGCAGGGTCCTGGCATGTTGCATTTGCATTAAACTGTCTCAACAAGAAACTGTAGGTGTTTATTGAGTTGCAAGGAAATGACTTGGACAGTTACTCTCCTCCCGGGAGAAAGTTCGTTGCGTGGTGATGTTGGTTGCAGTCACGTGGTCTTCTTGCGGTTCTGTCCCTGTTTCTGTGTACGCACGGGCGTGATGGATGATACTGGCATGAATGTTACCCCAAATCCTCATTCTGTGATGAGATGTGAAATTCCATGCCTTTGTTCTCCTTTGTTCTCCCGACCTTCCGTTTTTCGATGTTTTGATTCTCTGAAGCCTTGCCTTCAATGCGTTATGGAGCTGAGTTTGAGGCATTTGTCTTTTAATCTCTCCGCACTGCGTTGCTGTCTCCATAGGGAATGTACCGGCAAATGGCATTCGTCCCACAATGGACGTGCGGTTAGATTTCTTCATATCAGTCTCCAGTGGGACTGTGAACAGCGATGAGATGGACATGAAGTATCAGCCTTGTGGTGACCCCAAAACACCTTGGGATGCACATCCTGGAATAAATGCCACGCGACCTCAAAGCATGACAGGAACACAATTAAAAGTTGCCTTAACTAGAGGGGGAAATTTCTTTGGTGTGACCACAGCCTTAATATGCTAAGCATCAGGATTTCAGTGTAAGACACCTGTGTTTGTCTAAAAACAGCCAAAGTAATTGCTGAATCATGAGCTAGGAAACAAAAATTTGCACTTTCTCTACATAGGTACTGTACATAAACCTCCTAGTGCTAATCAGCTTAACTTTGTGCACACACAAGCAAAATGCAAACGTACATGTCGAATACTGGGTGGCAGTAAAGCTTCTGCATCGTGTGGACATGTCATTGTGGCCACACAATTTACTTTAGTGGGATCTCAAAGGCTGTTGTGAACTGACTCTTATTCTCTTGTGGACAGACACCGTGTTGACGGTGCGATGTGCTGTCCCTCTGAAATGTGGGAAGCAGCAGTGTCTATTTTGGTTGTAGACTTAGGTTTATAAATTTTTCATGACGTGCAGTCACTGGTTTTCTAGGATTCCTTCTTTATAGTTTCATTTTCTTTTTCTAGTACAGGCCCGTGGCGCAGTGGTTAAATGCCTCTACTGCAAGTAAAACTGTGCTCACGACCTGGGGTTCAATCCCAGGTAGCTGGCACAGGGTTGACTCAGGCTTCTATCCTTCTGAGGTCGGTAAAATGAGTACCCAGCTTGCGGGGGGGGGGATGTATAGCCTGCATATGGTAATTAAACTGTAAACCACCCAGAGACTACTTGAAGTGGTATGGGGTGGTATATAAGCAGAACAGTTTGCTTTTTACAGCCACATATTTCTAGATAATCAGATAATTGTTTTTGTTGCCTTCTGTGTACCATAAAACCTCAGAGGGTGGATCTGAATATACTTTATTTATCCAGTCTCTTGAATTAATCCAGACCTTTTTTTTTCTGATCATGGATCAATTAGCAGTGCCGGAGCAACCTGCGATCCAGAACAAACATTGTGCTGTGGACAAAAAGCCTTGTTAAATGCAACATGCATTTCTTTAGCAGGAGGTGACTAATTATATCCCAAATCTGCCCCTTGAATGTAGCCCTTCCATTTTCTGTGTCCTGATGGCCAGCTAGCAGGTTGGCATGGTCTATGTTTACTTGTTAGAAGACTGAAGGCCAAAGCCATTGCTCAGGAAAAAAAGTTTATTAAAAAGGTGCTCCATACCATATATACTCAAGTATAAGTCGGCCCGAATATAAGTCGAGGCCCCTAATTTAACCCCAAAAACTGGGGAAACGTATTGACTCAGGTAAAAGTCTAGGGTGGGAAATACAGCAGGGCCTGGCAGTTCCTCCTTTGTGAGCTGGGGGAGCACTGTGTGATGTCTAAAATGACTTGCCTCAGTGGCTAAAAGTCATATTAAACATTGTACTCCACTCCCCCGTGATGCAGGGGGGGGGTTCAGGAGAACCGGTGTGCAATGTTTAAAATGACCTTTAGCCACCGAACCAAGCACTTACCTCAGTGACTAAAAGTATTGACCCCAATATAAGTCGAGGGCCCCCTTTTCCAGCCCAAAATTAGGGCTGAAAAACTAAACTTATATTCGAGTATATACAGTAATGTATATGCACTTCTCTGAACATGACCTTTGCCCCTTGAATCCACCAACATCCCTCAGATACTTCATATACAAAGGAGCCCCACCTGACCCTTTTTGCTGTTGATTCTTTATGAAGCAAAATCAGGTTACAAACTTGAGGTGTGCAAAATTCTATTCGGAAATTTTAAGGAATCATCCGAGAACTAACGGCGCCTTGGAGGTGACCTGATTGAAGTTTATAAAATCATGTACAGTGTGGACAAAGTAGATAACGAAAAGCTGTTTTCCCTATCGCACAACACTAGAATTAGGGAGCCCATGAAACCTTTGAGTGCTAGATCTCAAACAAATAAGAGAAAGCACTTTTTCACCCAGAGGATCACCGGTCTGTGTAACTCCCTGCCAGAAGAAGTGGCGACAGCTGTCAGCCTTCACAGCTTTAAGAAAGGATTGGACAAATTCATGGAGAACAAGCATATCGGTGGCTATCATCATGGATCCCTAAGGACAACCTCCGGGTTGGAGAGATAGGCAGGATAACTCTCAATGCCATTTGCAGAGAATCTTAAGCAGGTGAAGATATCCACTTGGGAATACCCTGGAGCAAATGGTGAGACACTGTGCACATTCATGGAGAAATATCATGAGCCACTAGAGATTGATACAAAACCACAAATGTACTGAGAAATTCGTTCAACATCTCCAGTTTGTTGCCTTGATTTGGTTCGGGTTCGTCCAAACCAGAGAACCCAAACTTTCCCTGAAGTAATGAATTTTGGGGCAATTTATGAACTTCTCAGTTCATCGCTCCCCTCAAAATCCCCCCTTCCACTCCCCTGCCCCTACTCACTGCCCCACTTAATCCTACCTTCCACGACCAACACCTTTGTTTTGTTTTGTTTTGTTTTCTTTTCTTTTCTTTTGTTTTGTTTTGCTAGAAGACAGCTCCTCACTGGGTCCCTGTGTGGCTCCACTTGAGCACTGGTAGCCAGAGAGATCCCAGTCTCTAGCAAAGAAGGAGGAGGAGAAGGCAATGATGGGGGTTGCAATGGCAGCAGGATCATGTAGGTGCTCCCTAGGGCAGGGGGAAGGGGGTAGATTGTAAGGAAGGAGGGAACTGTGCTTTTTTTAAAAACAGCCATGTGGCTCTCTTAAAACAACAACAACTCATCAAACCGATAAACTAATTTGCTGGATCATTAGTTCAGGGTGGGGGTTCTTGCTTTATGGTTCATCCCCATCTCTATTGGATATGCTCATGATATGCCATCAGTCGGAGGTTCTATGGGTGCCATAAGGTGCCATGCGTACCCCTGTGGTAAGAATTATGGACACCGTTGTGACTAGAGATGGGCACAAAATAAGCGATTTTTCGTTTTTGTTTTCATTTTTTCGTTTTGTTATGTAATGAAACGAAAAATGAATTTTGACTCCAAAATGAAACGAAACGACCCAAAACACGAAAAAAAATTTGTCGACCGCTTCGTTTTTGTTACGGCACATACATTGAATTGTGCTAAATGGTAACAAAACAGCAATTTTTCATTTTCGTTTTTGTTTTTTCGGGTCATTACGTAATGAAACGAAAACAAATTTTTTTGCAAAAAACCTCACAAAAGCAGAAATGAACCGAAACGGACCCCTAAACGACCAAACGACAAACGAAACACCATTTTTTTGAGTCGTGCCCATCTCTAGTTGTGACTTTGTGACTTGGGTTGAACTATTTCACCATGGTGGAAGAAACAAGGCTAGCATACTGGCTGTATGAAAAAGCTTTCGTGTGTGCAAGGAACCACGGTATTTAACTGTAAAATACTTTGAAAGTGACTCATTTCAACCCTCTCCCATCCAATATTATTGGTTTTTTCTGAGTACTTCACATTATTTTAGGCAAAGAGGCATGCGAAATAGTGTGTGGGGGGTGATTTCCCTTTCTCAAGGGCTGAAAACATAACTTTTATCCTTTCATGGAATATGAGCAGCCTGATTCTGATTTGCTCTTCAGTAAGAAAGGAATTGGATGCCTCTCATCTTAATTCAAGCACATTTCACACCTGGGCAGGAGATGGAGAGGAAATGCATTCTTCATTTTATCTCTGCTAGAGAGCTTCTGCTCTCTGATTTGGATTATTTTTTTTAAAGCTTGCAAAATCCATGGATAGACTCTATTTTTTTTTGCATAGCAAAATCTGCGGAACCAAAATATAATCTTCCAATTTATAGGAACTGCCAGGTCAGCTACAACTCTTGCTGTCTTCTCCAGTTTCTGCATTGCAACAAATATAATCTTTCATGCTGCATTAGACTTTAGCAAGCAGGTGAGTAGCATAAGTCTTCGTTCCTCCCTTGCCTGTGCCTGGATTTTATTATGTACTTTAGGTGGACTTACTCATCTTAGGGCAAAATGTACTACATGAGCTTTTAAGTCGAGGTGACGTCCTGTTGCCATTTGGAGTCAGACAAGTTTTATCCTGCATTCGTGAACTCTGCCCTTGCTTTAAATTAAAAGGTGTTTGTCTTCCTTTCCATAGTCTTGTTGACATTATCTGAATAAGAGAAACATAAGGGTTAGGCATAGAGGCTTTATTGATGAACTGGGATTGTGCCATTGTGTATGTATATGTGTGTGTATCTGTGTGTGTGCGCCGGCTCATCCTTCCCTGTTTAGTGTAAAGAATGTGGGTTGCATAAGAATGGGTGAAAAAAAATGATTTCATAAAGTTTTCCCCTGGAGTGGATTTATTCAAGCTACGTCTCTTAGACTGGAACACAGAACCAGACAAACATTTTGGCGGTCAGAATTCTAACTTGTAATGTGTTCTGCTAAGCAACACACAAACCTTTGAACAAAATAGAAAGCAAAACCGCACAATTCTCCAAGGCTCACAGTCGCACTTTAGTCAATGGGATACAAACATCGGTGCATTTGGGGTGGAAAAAAATAACCCCCAGATGCTGGGTAGAGCCCGAACGTAACTGGAGCCACAATAGGATGAGGTTCAGGGTGGGAACTGGAGAACCAACCATAGCTTTCAGCTTGAGAGATCTGCATCTCCCTCTAACCCTTAGTAACTTAGGAGGGAGCCCGGGAGATGTGTCTAGTGCATGAGGCCTATATTTATAGAAAAGCAGTAAATTATGTCTAGGATCTCTGCTGTGCTGGGGAAGAATATTTAATGTATAAATGTACCCTTAGACAGAGAGAGTGCAATTAAGTCCTGCTGTGCAACCTTTTGTAAATGGAAGGGTTTCATCCGAAATATGAATCTAGCCAAGGGGTTGGTGTGTTTATGCTGGACGTATACATATATAACATGTCTATTATTCTTTTCTTTTTCCGAGATAATGATTTATTTAAACTGCACCATTGGGAGAGATGTTGGCCTTTGTTAGGAATGAAATGACATAACCTGGGAGTTTTGCTACCCCCCTCCCCCGCCACTGCACTTCAGTCCTTATTGATAGCTTCAGCTGAACAGATTGAAGTGAAAATGCAAAGATAGCCCTTCAAGTCATTTCTTGTGTTATTTCAGCCATGGCAACATCAGAACCTGCTCAGATTGTTTCCAATGTTGCCTTTTAAAATTGAATTTCAATTTTCTACTCTGTTTGAGAGCACCTGTGCACAGAGATATAAGATTCCTTTCCCTCAACCTCTCTGCCTTTGAAAACAAATGGCATTTTATATTTTTAAAATGAACTGTTTTCTGGTGTTCAGTATACAGGAGCTAGCTGGCTGGCTCCTGTTGTGTAAGAGCACATATCTCCCCATCATGAAGAATGCAAGCAGCAATGCAAACAACAAAACTTAGACGGAAAACTTTACCATTTGCTAACAAGGCCATTTACTAATTAATGTTTTTTCTTAGTTTTTTTTAAAAAAATGTATGATCATTATCTTTTGGCTTGATGTATTCAATGTAACTTCTTATACTATACTCCTTTACCCCCTTTACCCTCTTTTCCCCTCCCTCTTCCCCCTAAAATCAATAAAACTCTTTAATAGAGAAAAATATATATATTAGCCGCCATCTACGCTGCTTTTTATTTTTATTTACTTTTTTTTTTAAAAAATATCCTTTTGCTTCTTATTCTGATTTTGTTGTTTACTGCTGTATTATAATTGTTGTGGACTGCCCGGAGTTCCATTTGAAGACGGGCGGTATAGAAATAAATAAATAAATAAATAAATAAATAAATAAATAAATAAATAAATAAATAAATCATCTCACCAAGATGATGGATGTACTGGGGACTAGCATGAGATGGTATAAATCAGGCACATCCAAGACATCCAGACCACAACTCCCAGAATTCCAAGCCTGTATTTCCAATGGCAAAGAACTGTGGGAGTTTTGGCCCAAAACATCTGGCGGGTCGAAGTTTGGACATGCCTGGTATAAATAATCTTCAGACTTTTCAGTCTTTTCTAGACATGCTTTGGGAATCCTCTTTAACTATATATTTATACTATAATAACAATGCTCTTGTGGCTCCCCCTCTCCCCTTGGGTCTGGCTACCAACTCGCATCTCTGTTTGCCCCACTTTTTAAATTGACCCCCACATTTAGAGACATCATGGACAGAGGCTGATGATCTCATGGAGGAGGGTGCTCGGGGCAAGCTGTCATGACTGCTGCTTGTCCTTTCCACTTTGCTCACATTCCCCTTGATATGCCATCTGGGCAAGTCTCTAGATTGAGAATGCTAAATGACAATCAGCCGTCGAGCACAATTCAAGGTGCTGACCTTGACCTACAAAGCACTGCACAACCTGGGTCCTAGCTATCTGAAAGATTGAATCTCACAGTATGAACCAACTGTGGTGTTAAGGTCACCAGGAGAGGCTTTTCTCTCCATCCCGCCACCCTCACAGGTATGTCTCATGGGAACCCATGACAGGACCTCCTCGGCTGCTGCACCCAGACTCTAGAACTCCCTCCCACTAGAGGCCAGGACTGCCTCATCGCTGTTGTCCTTCCGGAAACAGGCAAAGAGCTTTCTCTTCAGGCAAGCGTTCCCTGAATGATGGTCTACCATGTGTATTTTATATGAATCTGTGGGTTCACATAGACCTTGTGTTTATGACTACTTATAACCTTTTAGCTTTAATGTAATGTTTGTCTATTAGTGCTGTAAGATGTCCCTCAATTCCTTGTTCTCAAATACTTGAACATGTCTTAATTGTACTGGACTGTATATTATCCCTCTTTAGGGTCCTTTTCCAAGGAGAAAGGAGGGGTAAAAATACTCTAAAATACTCTAAAATAAAAATAAATAAATAAATAAATGTGATAATCCCTCGTACTTTATTAAAAAAAAAAACTTATGGCTTCTACCTGCACTTCATTATGCAGTTGTTAGATCCCCCTGCCATGAAATCCATGCATATCTTTTGTGTGTTTCTTTCATGAGGGGTATTGTTTTGAAATGTAACCTAATGTGTGTGTTTTATTTGAATGCTTTAGGAATACTAATAAATGCATTTCCCTATTGGCTAAAGCATTTTTGTGCGTCCTTTGGTGACTGGAGATTTTGTGATTTAAGTACAGCATAAAATGTGTGCCTAGTTTTTTTGCACACCTTGTTTTTCCAGAAGGCCCCAAATGTTTCCTATGGTGATAATTTTCAAGGCAGCCAATCACATTGTTTCCCTTCCCTCATCTCCGAGAAGACGTCAAGACCAAGCAGATGCCTTTACTGCAAAGGACGATCTAAAAATAGCAACCGACCAACTCTTTGCATGTCTGTCAGAGAGCCTGCTAAGAATGGGAAAGCAACATAATAGTACAACAAATAATCACTGTAGCTGTACAAGAGTATTACCAAGGAACGCCACTGTGTAGATTATGTCAAGTTTTTTTTAAAAGATATTTAAAAAACATAAATGAAATATTAGACCTTCTTCGCAGAGTTTGTGTAGAGCACACACAGGTGTAAAAGTTTTTAGGTAAAAACTTTGAGGCTGCAGCAGCAACGGGCAGCTGCAGGTAATTAGTGCTTAATGCTTGTATAAATGTGGAAAGCAGGAATCACTGTTTGCTGGCTTTTCTTCAAAGCCAGCCAATGCTGCTGTACAAGGTCAGTCACTGTATTTTTTCCTAATGTGTTACTATGTGTTTTTTATGCTGAGAAAAAGCTATCTAAGTTGAATATATAAATTATTTTTCTAAAGATATTGTCTGCTGAAGTTTTTGGTTCCTGAGCATTGAGTTTTTCTGCTGGGTCTCAGAGTTTTCCAATGCACAATATTTTGTGGAACTGAGCTGTGTTCTGTCAGGGTTTGGGGAATGCTGCACAATATATATATTATCATTTTCTAACAGATTGTGATACTTCGGTTGGAAATATTGAGGAGAGATTCTCTGTGATACAGTGTTTTATTCTGCAGTTGTAGTTCCACATGCCATTATCAGGCTGCTGCTTTATTTCTTCTGATTGTTTACTGGTATCATCGATACCTTGCTGGATTCCTGTTGCGGAATTGCTGCTAACTGATGAAGTGTTGGTGATGTTACAAGGCTGATGCCTGCTTGCGCTATAGGAGTTACGCCTAGTAACACGATGGGGACCTCATTCGTTGCCGTGGTGAGCTATGCCGTTTAACAGGATTCTGGCTTTTGAAATGTATTTGTACCAAACCCAGCAAAAAAAGAAGGGATTGTCCCTGTTAACCTCTAGGTGGCACTATCATCGCATCATAAGTGGACCAGTCCAAGTTCTGAGGCCTTTATTCCCAGCTGTTCATCATGCCCATCCATCCCACCAACCACACACAGAGGAACCTTTTAATTTGACCTTGTGTAGTCAACTGGCCAGCCTCCTAAATATTTTGGCCATCAGCACAGCCAGCATCAGTCATTTCTGGTCCTGGCATGGCTTAGAAGAGCAGGATGTGTCTTGTTGGAAGCAAGCCCAGGAACTTTGGGCCTGAAGTCTGGAGCTTTAGTTATTAAACACTGGATGCTGACTTTGCTCTCTGGTTTAAGGTTAGGTGCGGCAATGAAGTACTCCTAGGTGAAGAAGCACTCACAGCAACCCAATAAGCATCGTCCATGCTTATTGGCAATTTTTGTACAGGGGATTTGTTTCCTCAGGCTTCCGTTCTGCACCCGAGGCTTTGGAAACATTCTTCTTCTGTAAACAAACAGCCACACTTTAAATGGTCCCTTGCAGATAAACTTGAACGGACTACTTGTTAAGAACATAAGAAGAGCCTTGCTGGATCAGGCCAAGGGCCCATGTAGTCCAGCCTCCTGTATCTCACAGTGGCCCCACCAAATGCCTCTTGCAGCACATGAGACAGCTAAATACTTGTCTCCTGATACCCACTCCCCTGCCCCTGGCATTTTGAGTAACCCTCCTTTTAAACCAGTAGATAACACCTATCCGCACCATGTCTGGTAACTTGCAACGGGCTTTTCCTCCAGAAATTGATCTGATCCTCTTTTAAAGGCATTGAGGCTAAATGCCATCACCACATCTTGCAACAAGGAGTTCCCATGTATGTTGCCAGTGGGTGTGGCTGAACTCAGCACTGTTCAAAGCCAAACATGGGTAACTAATCTCCACTCTCTGTCACCTGTTTCTCTTTCTTCCTGCTCAGGGGGCTGCCAAAGGGTTGAACTAATTAATTGCAGGTGCCTTATGAAATTAAAGATGAGGTCCTCATGAAATAAGGCTAAGACATTCCCACAGCCTTCGTGGTAGATATTCCTCCCCTTGGTGTGTCAGGTCCATCCTGTGGGACATTTTTTCAGTAATAGATATGCATAGGATTGAACTTAATTTTATTTAATTCTGTTTCATAAAACAGAACTGCCTTCGAGATATTTGTACACCTATTATACTAGGACAGTGATGGTGAACCTTTTAGAGACCGAGTACCCGAACTGTGATTCAAAACCCACTAATTGTTCACAAAGTGCCAATACAGTCATTTAACCTGAATCCAGGTGGCTGTGAAGGGGTGATGTCGGGTCCCCACAGAAAGGGCTCTGAATGCCACCTTTGGCACCCGTGCCATAGGTCCGCCAACGCGGTACTAGGAATATATATATATATATTGCAAATACTGTTGTACAGTCTTGAGATATATAGTATTTATCACCCTGTTGATGTCAGTGAAATTTCTGTTTGCTAAAATAAGGTCAGATAAGATCATTGTAGAGATGGGCATGAATTTAAAAATACAGTAAATTGCAAAATTAATTCAAAAACCACAAATTCATCAATTTCTGCTTATATGACGAATGAATAGATTAATTTTAGCGGGGTTTGGTTTGTTGATTTGTCAGGCTATGCAATGCCCACCAAGGCACCTAGAGAAGCATGAATTTCCGGAAAGGATCCTTTGACTCTCCACTACAACCCCTCCAAATTTGGTAAAGATTGGATGTCTGATGACCATGTTATATATCCCCAAAGACACCAAACATGTAGAGGTGCTTCCAGTCTCTGTCATCTACAATCCCTGGTTTGGGTTTTCCCTAGCCATTTTCTAACAGGAACTTTCTTGGGGGATGGTGGTACATTTTGTCAGTGTATAACTCAGATGACAGATGACCAATGTCCAATCTTCATCAACCTTGGACAACCTATAGCAGGTTGGATGGATGTTTGTGTGGGATGGATGTGTGTGTGTGGGGGGGTCCTCTTGGAGATGTATAAGTTGAACATCTGGAACCCAAAATTCATCACACTTTCAGTGCTTGTCTGCAGAAGCTTCTCTGCGCTTCTTGTATATCTAGGTAATAGGTATATCATTATATAAGGTTTTAAATTAAAACATGAATCAAGAAATCAATTTACCTATTTGTAAGAAAAACAAATTCATAAATCCATTATTTGTGATTCATCAACGAATCATGAAAAAAATGAAGTACCATTTCTTTGATTCATGCCCATCTCTACCTGGTATGCTTAGCACATTTTTTAGAACAAATGCTCCCTCAAGCAGCCAAGGTATCTGCTTATCATAGCATAAGATCTTCATTGCCTTTTATCTTGAATTTAGCATGCTTTGTTTTGTAAGTGGCTGTTGCAAGGTAAACATAGGCTTAATAGGCACGCCTGATTGCTTATCCTGTACCTCTTAGGGAATCCATACCGGGAGGGAAATACTTTCTTACTTAGCATTTGGTATGATCCTCTACCTCAGCGGTTCTCAAGCTGGTGGGTCCCCAGATATTCCTGGACTGCAACTCCCAGAAATCCTGGCCAGCTCAGCTAGCGATGAAGACTTCTGGGAGTCGCAGTCCAGGAACATCTGGGGACCCACCAGGTTGAGAACCACTGTGTCTACCTTGTAGGTAACTAAAGAGAGACTGGTGCTTATTGTTAGAGATGGGCACGACTCAGAAAAATTTTTCGTTTTCGTTTTCGTTTTCGTCTAGGGGTCTGTTTCGGCTCGTTTCCATTTTCGTGAGCTAATTTTCAAAATTTTTCATTTTCGTTTTGTTACGTAACGAAAACGAAAAACAAAAACGAAAACAAAAATGAAAATTTTTTCGTTTCTACCCATTTAGCTCCATTAAGTGGTTTTCCAGTAACAAAAAACGAAAATTGGCTCAAAATTAGTCATTTCGTTTCCGTTTTCGTTCCATTTTTGAACCGTTTTTCATTTTTGTTTCGTTACGTAACAAAAACGAAAAAACAAAAACGGAAACGAAAATTTCGCTAAGTCGTGCCCATCTCTACTTATTGTGATATTCTCATCCCAGTTTTACTTTGTCAAACAGATTGGTGACAGAGGGTGGGTCTGGTCTTTCAAAAACTTACCAAATATGTTTGACCGAAGGAAACATAGGGGGAAACAATTATATATTTGTTTCCTGGAACCTTCCTGTTCCAGAAGTTTTTTAACTGATGGTTGTGGGTCCTGATGGCAATTTTAGTGTTGTGTTTTAATGTATTGTATTTACTGTATTTAAATACAAATGTCGAACAGGTGATACCTGTAGGATGCTAGTAGCCTAAAGGTATCACCTGTTTCACATTTGTATTTGGTTTTTGTGATAGTGACACAGCTCCTCCGCTTGTTTTGCTTCAATTGTATGTAAATGTTTTATTGTTTTAATTTTATTGTAATTTTGATGTTTTAATTGTTTATTTTGTTTGTGAGCTGCCCAGAGATCTCTGGGTAGTGGGCAGCATACAAGCTAAATAAATAAATAAATAAATAAATAAATAAATAAATAAATAAACAGAATGTGCAACTTCTCTCAAAATATTGCCATCTGTCTTAAACAATTACAGACACCAAACTTCTCTGGATTGCGGCTTGTAATGCCTCTTAAGAAGAGAATGAAAGGAGACAAGATATTACTTATTAAGCACAATGTTCCATTTTAGAGGCAAACATGATCTGAATAAAGAAATATAGGTCTAGATTAGAAACAGACTCCCCAATAAAATCCATGGGAATATTGCCAGTGCTTGAGTACAAAGATACAGAAGGCATTTGTGGTAGCTGTCTCTTAACATTTTGCTTTGGCCAGTGATGTGTGTGCTTAAAGATACTAAAAGCATCTTTGCATGGCAGAATGGGATAAAGAGGCTTAAATGGTAAATGGTGTACACAGTATGGGATAAGGGTGTGTATTGAGAGTTCAATACAGTTGCCCCAAGTAAATCCATATTTGCTGTTTTTCAATACTTTCCTGTATATTAAGTTTGGGGTAGAGTGTAAGGCTGTTCGTAAGTATCGGTCTGATCTGAGGATAATCAAAGTACTGGAGAAGGACAGAAAGAAACAACCTTTTTAGAATGCAGTGTTTAGGGAGGCAGTCAAGATTTGCTAGTCTTTCCGGGATAAACAATGGCAGTTACTAATGTCAGAATGAAATTCTACATACCACTACATGCTGGTCAATCCATGACTATGACAGGATTAACCTGATTTTAAAGGGCCCAAATTAACAAGTTAACTAGCTGTTGCTTGGTGCAGCTCTCTTTGCTATTCCTCCTCTTTTATTCTGCAGTGTATCGCTTGGCTTTCTTCCTCAAGGGTGGCTTTTTTTCTGGGTGGTTTTGTTTTTAATGCAGGTAAGATGAGGTTTGGCCTCCTCTGCGTTCAGACAGGAAGAACTAAGAGAAGAAGCAACAGGAAAGGTTGAAGCCCGGACAAAATTTTTGTTAGATATCTCTGTGTGGTTGGTGCCCAAGAATTTCATGGTGCGGTTGAATTATGATATTTTGACATTATTTGATGAAAGTAAGAGATGTCTAGTCCCCTGCCAAAATTATTGGTATGGAGGGAGGGAGGGAGAGAGGGAGGCTTGTAGAAGATACAAGTCCATCTGAAGCAAGACATTGCTAGTGAATGAGTGTTCTTACCGGACTCTGTGGGGAAGCACCTTCTCAGCAAGCAAAATTCCCAGATGCAATAACTGGCATTTATGAGTAGAGATGGGCACGACTCAGAAAAAAATTTTCGTTTTCGTTTTCGTTTTCGGCTAGGGTCTGTTTTGTTTCATTTCCGTTTTCGTGAGCTAATTTCAAATTTTTTCAAAATTTTTCGTTTTCGTTTCGTTACGTAACGAAAATGAAAAAACGAAAACAAAATTTTTTTCGTTTCTCCCCATTTAGCTCCATTATGTGTTTTTCCAGTAACGAAAAATGAAAATTGGCTCAAAATTAGTCGTTTCGTTTCCGTTTTCGGTCCATTTTTGAACCGTTTTTCGTTTTCGTTTCGTTACGTAACGAAAATGAAAAAACGAAAACAAAAACGAAAATACCGCTAAGTCGTGCCCATCTCTATTTATGAGTGTGCTTGCGGAAGAAAGAGTCTTGTTCTTCACCCGAAAAGTACTGTAGATAACAATGAGGAGAAACAAATCAGCCGTATTCAGTTGCTACCTGTCTGGCGCTGGGAAATTAAATGGATAGTTCATATGAGGGGACCTGCGGCAGGGTGTTGCTCACCATAAGGTGGGCTGAGGAGGGAACAGAAAGGAGGAAGGATGAATGGACTCGAGAGCAAAGCAAAGTGGCCTCCCCGACAGATGGGAGGTATAGAAATGCAATAAATAAATAAATAAATAAATAAATAAATAAATAAATAATTCTCTTCTCATGCTGGCTGCTGCAAGAACGGAACCACCACCTGAACTCCCAGGGTATGAGCCCTATAACCAGCTATTCCCATGCAGTGGACTTGGGGCTCCATGGGGCTGCCTGACCTGACTGACAATCAACCCTACCCAACATTTTCTCCTGCTCCACTCCAGCATGGCCTCGTGATTGAGTGGCACCAAACTGACTGGACAGGGGGAAAAGAACAAAGCATATGAATTTTGAAATTGTGCCGATAGGTTGGCATTTTGTTTCATTCTGGACAGACGTTTCCTCCAAGTGACCTGAAACGAACCCCCCAAATGGCCAAAGATTTGCTTGGTGGTTTGTCTCGTGCCCCTCTCTATTTACAATTTGATTTGTCTGAAGTTCAATGTACTACCAAAGATAAAGTGGTTATTGTTGTTGTCACCTGCTGACAAGCCAGCATCTGACTTACCACAGTCCTGATGATTTTTTTTGAGGCATGGGAGAGGTTTGGAGTGGCTTACCCTTGCCTGCCCAACCCTAGTGGGTTTCCATGGCCAAGCAGGGATTCCAAAGTAGGTCTCCTGACTGAGACATAGGTCAACTTTTCCCCACAATCTACCACAGTGGCTCTCATATCTCCCACCACATGATGTAGTGAGGACTGAACACATTGACAGGGGAAGAGGCTATATGTGGCATGATGGGTACGTTTTTCCAATACCAGATGCTTCTATAGGCCCATTGCATGGGGCAAAGGATGCTTTTGTGCTCCTGTCCTGCTGGTGGCCCTCCCGAGGACTACTGCGAATTGGCCACTCTGGGAACAGAATGAGCTCTTGGTCTGAGACAGCATGTCACTTTGTATGTTCTCATGGTTGATTCCTAAATACCTGCCCCTGTCGGCTGCAAGGTCGGCAGGCTCAGCGGTTCGAATCCTGGGTGCCACGCAGCATAGTAAGTTTCCACTGATAACCCCAGCCCCTGCCAACCTAGCAATTCAAAAACACGTAAATGCAAGGAGATAAATAGGTACCGCCGTAAAAAGAGGGAAGGCAAAACAGTGTTTCCTTGCAGCCATGCCGGCCATGTGGCCATGGACTTGCACAACACTGGCTCTTCGGCTTGAATACGGAGATGAACACTGCCTCTAGAGTCAGACATTACCCTTTTTATTATGTATCTCATTGGAGTGAAAAGGCTATATAATGTTCCTGCCAAAATTGGCTGCGTAATAATAGCTGTGCTGGGCAGGTTTGTTGCACTTTTAGCCTAGTTATAATCTATATGAGCCTTATGTTTCTGAAGTCTTTAATAATCTTGACTTCTTAATGAAGTCAAAGGTTCTGGAGTCCTTGCACGAGCAACAGAAAAGACACCAGCCTTCTTAAAAGTACAGTGGTACATAATTTCATTGGTGCCAAATGAAATTATGTTAAGCAAAATTTCCTTTATACAAATTTCCCATAGGAATGCATTGAAAATGGAGTAATCCCTAATCACAACCATTTTTCTGTTGTACGGATTCGCCCCATAGACGATTGATTCTGTTAAGCAAATTTCCCATATGTCCGGAATTTTTTATGTTGTATAGATTTTATGTTATACAAACCATTTGTTATATGAGGGTCCACTGTACTCTTAATTAAAAACAAACAAACATGGGAAATTAAAACTTAAAGTTTAAAAACATCATGTTTATTCATCATGTGGTTTATAAAGCAAAACAGAATGCCAATATGCCCTGGTTTAATTTTTCGCAGGCATGTCAAATGGTACCACCAGTATATCAAAGGTTCCAACTTCAAGTATATTTTCCCTTCCGTCTGTGCGCTGCTTGTTTGCTTTTCCCAGATATTTAGTTTAGAGCTTGCATTTCATACAGGTCTTGTTTCATGTTTACTCGTCTTCTCTGGGGTGGGAGAAAACAAACCTCACCAGGTGGATTCTGAAGCAGGATGTTTATGGAAATAAATAATTCCTTAACACACTATCCAGATTTTTCTTCTTCTTCCAACCTGTCCCGGCACTAACAGAATTGCCAAAGCTACTGGACCACCTGAAATGAGAACTCTTGTCCTTTTCCAGATTGCAGATCACTTATGCTTTGCTACAAATGAAATCCTGGAGGGTGTAAACTAGACCCACTAGGATCCTAGGTTTTGCTGGTTAGTGACACTTTTTTTGGCCCTTCGATCAGACACATATTAAGTTGAGCACCTGAGGTCTCCCTGCTTCCCACTCCCCTCTCTCCCTCCTCTCTCACACTCACTCACTCACTCACTCACTCTCTCTCTCTCTCTCTCTCTCTCTCTCTCTCTCTCTCTCACACACACACACACACACACACACACACTTTATCTTCTCTCAGAGAGAGGGTGACATGATCCTAGCAAACCTAAAAAAAATACCATGGGTTCCCAACCTTTTTTTCACCTGGATACTCTTTGGTGGCCCTTCTGTCCATAAACTGTTCCCTTCACATTTTCAAAATGTCCACAGTTAATATGGTTGCTGTCATTTCAAATCTAAACAGTATGTTGTAAATGTAAATAACCCAATAATAGGGAAAAATGGAATGGCAAGGTGAACAGACAGACAGATAGACAGACAGACAGACAGACACACACACACACACACACTTTGAGCCAGGAAATAAAGTGAGTTGATAGCAGCTTTCTGGACCATAATGCGCAGCACTATGCCTGACAGGAGTTGAAAGGATCGCTAATTATTTGCTAGTAATAGCTGAGTGGTGTATGCCTTCATTATCAAAACAAATTATATGGTAAGTCTCTCTCTCTCTCTCTCTCTGGTACCTGTGATTTGTATAAATGTGACATGCCGAGAGGGTGGGGGAGGTTATGTCCTTGCACGCAACTGGAAAATATCTTAGGGTTTAGAATAACGAGAAGCGTTTTTCAGAGTTCTTGGATTCTACGACGGATGAGGCTTTGAACCTTAATCCACAAATACTCTGAAATGGTATTCCAAATGTCTTGTGAGATATTGTTTGATTACAGTGTCTTGTCAGATTGGAAGATGACATTACAATTACAATGAAATTTGTGTCTAGCATAAATAGTTAAAAGCAAACTTAAAATTAGTTATTAGTTATCTGCAGTGAGTAAACTTTTCGGTAACTTAGGTGTACCACATAAAACGTATCCACTTTCAAAAGTTAATTTCAAACCTACTTTAAGGAATTGCAGAGATTTTTGACAGAAATTCTTCAGCTAAAGGGCATTCTCTTATTAATCCTAAATAACCACGAAAATTTGCCTTTTAGATTTTTATAATTATTTCTGAGCTGCCCATCCAAATTGGCCACTAGTCAAAACTGCCAAAAATACCAGCCAAAGCAAAGTGTTCCGCTTATATGATGCCCCATGGCACTTAAAGCATTCTCTGGGCAGTTTACTATTTAGTTTTGCAGGCTACACATTACTCCCCCCAAGCAACCTGGGTACTCATTTTACTGACCTCAGAAGGACAGAAGGCTGAGTCAACCATTAGTTGGCTACCTGGGATTCAACACGAGGTTGTGAGCAGTTATAGCTGCAGTACAGCAGTTTAACCACTGTGCTACAGGGCTCTTCTATGTATTTTTCTGGTCTGTGAGCCAATGACACACAACTTATTCCTAACATGCAGCACAACAAGGCCAGTACTGCACTTCAAAGAGCAACCACTTTTTGTTTTGAATCACCTCTGCCCTCCCCTGGTCACGTGGTCGCTGAAGCAATTCAGCATTTCGCACTTAGAGTCTTCTTATGAAGCGGTTTCCCTGTCCACACTTTGCTAAACCGCTTTTTGTTCAGATTTTGTCCATCATTTTCCTATCATCTGCTTCTATTTCGGCCAAGGGGGCTCCGCGGAAAAAGCGATTGGAAAGGCGGTATGTGATTTTAAAGGTGATTTGACTTTAAGCAAAAGGCAATTCAAAACCTAAGTGTGGTAGGGCTCCAAATTACTTGTGTATGGAAGTAACAACAACAATAATAGCATCCTGGCTCCTGAGATGTCATACATAATGCCACGGTTTCCTTTTAAAATGTAACATTTTAAGCTCTGCTCTGTATCTACTGCTTCCAGTCAAAAGAGAAGCATTACACAAGACCATTGGTTTCCTGGTGTGCTGGAAGGAAGACTTTTAGGGTGGGGAAAAGGCATTGACCTTATGTCCACCCTTCCGCTTTTAGAGCCCTTGGGGCAAGTCTAGTGTCATTCTAGCCAGAACTTGAAAGATGATAGTCTAAAAAGAACTCAGTTGCGTTAATTATTGCTTTGGGACAGGCAGATGATTGTTATTATTACCATTGCTCTGTCTGCAGAAGTAATCCATTGCATTATGTGTTATGAACATGTTGCTTTGTCCTTACCAGCATGCCAGAAAAATACTCTCTGATCTACTCTAGTGGCCGCAGTTCTCCTGCAACTGGGGGAAAAAATTGTAAATGGTGATGCAAAATTATGAGAAGGTCATTAAAAGTTTAGAGTGAAATAAACATCGGTTTTTCTTCAAATTAGGACCATCATGACTTCATTACAAAAAAAAAAAAAAGGAGTGCTGAGTTCAGAAACAGTGCTTGTGTTAATAAAAACTGCACATTATATGTCCCGGAAACTGATAGGCTTAGGATGCATTCACTGGTATTAGATTTGGATACTAGACCTTTCCGTTGTATGAGAAAACAGGGGAAAGTACTTAAAATTGAAAATTAACATAATAGAATGGATATGGAAAATATTAATTAAAATTAATTTCAATGAGTTTGTGAGAGAGCTTTTATAAAATACTCTTTCTGTGGTCTCTCATATCTCATAAATTAGCAATTATATACAGTGGTACCTCAGTTTAGGAATTTAATCCATTCTGAATGCATACTCTTAAAATGAACTACTCTTAAGTCATGGTACCTATCTAAAAAATTGAAAAAATAAGTTAAAAAATAAAAAAATCAAAAAATCAAAAATATATATATTGTAAGTTGAGCAGACCATATCTAAAATTTGTAAGGCAGCAGTTAAAATGCCAACAGTTTTCCGCTCTTACGTCAAATTGCTCTTAAGTCGAGCTGCTCTTAAGTTGGGGTACCACTGTATAACAATTATATCTATATCTATAGATATAGCTATAGCAATATCCATAATACAGTTTTCTATCTATCTATCTATCTATCTATCTATCTATCTATCTATCTATCTATCTATCTATCTATCTATCTATCTATCTATCTATCTATCTATCTATCATCTCCTCTACATTAATGTTGTGTATTCATCTGTAATTGCTTGTTGAAGTAACTCCCTTCCTGTTCCAAAGGGAACAGGCCTATTGGTTGATTCTAGTTGCTGCATTTGGATCTTCAATCCTATTGGTTCCCGCCAAAAGGCAGCCTTGTGATTGCCTGTAATTGTTCCCTCCAAAATGTATCTTTTTCTAGCCAGTCCGGGTGCCTATAAATGTAACTCCCTCTCCCCAGTCCCCAGTCTTGTCTCTCCCTGATTAAAGAGCTGTTCACTAACTCCACGCTACAATACTGGCGACGAAGGTGGGATCTGGAATGCTGAGTAGCAGAGTCTCATCACGCTGACTCCGGATCGCAGCAGAGAACAAGACTCACCTGCTGGCTAGAAGACGACCCTGCCCGCCTGGAGAATGGAAAGTCCACAGTTCTTGGAGCCCTTCCAGCTGTCGGAGCCCCACACTTGGGAGGACTATGTTGAGCGTTTCGAGTTCTTCACGGTGGCTCAAGGAATCACAGATGCCAGCAAAAGAAGGGCCACGTTCTTGAGTTGCTGTGGGCGGGAGACCTTCATGTTGGCCAAGGCACTGCTCGCCCCAGCAAAGCTGAGTGAGACAGCACTCACAGACATTTTCGCCCAGCTGACAAACCACTTGGCACCTACCAAAACCCAGATGGCCTGGCGGATGGAGTTCCAGAAAAGATAGCAGCAAGCCGGAGAATCTGTGGCTGCATTCCTGGCAGGACTCCGGGAGCTTGCTCAGCACTGTGGCTTCCCAAATCTTGAAGACAATCTCTTGAATCAATTTGTTGGGGGCCTCTGCAGCAAAAAATCCCGAAGGCGCATTGTGGCAAAGGAAGATGTCACCCTTTCCTCCGCCTTGAAAGAGTCCTCTGCCACAGAGAATTATGAGCAGGAAGAGCTCAATGCCAGTGGCAAGACCACGAAGCTGCGGGTAGAGGCTGCCCGTGCCATGGATGAGCCAGAGGCTAGTCCAAGCCAGAGCCCAGTCCAGGGTGTCGAGTTGGTGCGTCAGGCAGATGCACGGCCCAAAGATCTCTGAGGCACTTGCACAGGCTGTGGCGGACACCATGAGCGGAAAAGCTGCCGTTTTCGTGATGCTATGTGCAGGGCTTGCGGTAAGACAGGACACATCAGCCGGGTCTGTCGGTCAGTGGCAGCTGCAACAATGGAATCACCTAGATCAATGTGTCGCAGATCATCCACCACGACTCATCTCCTGGACGACTGCAATTACCTCACAGAGATCAACGGAGAGATCGTGCAATTTCTGGCGCAGGGCAAACCATCCATCAGAGTGAAGATTGAAGGTCGACCTTGCGACATGAAGGTGGATTCCGGATCTGGATTCACCATTGTCTCAGACCAGACTGCAAGGGGGCTCTTTCCTGGGGGTAAGTTCCCCTCTCTGGAACCATTCCCAGCAACCTTGCAATCATACACGGCGGGCCGCATCCACATTCTAGGAATGTGTGCTGTGAGGGTACAATTCCGGGAAAAACAGGCCGTGCTTAAATTGGTGATTGCACAGGGGAGTTGCCCCAGTCTTTTGGGTACTGACTGGTTTCCTGCCTTGGCGCTGAGTATATCAGGGCTCAACTCAGTCCAAACTTCCCCAGAGTTGGGCGAGGTATTAGGCCAAGAATTTGCTGAGCTCTTCAGTGGGAAGCTGGGTTGTTATAAAGGGCCTCCAATTGACTTTGAGCTGGACCCCAGGGTGGCTCCAATCCGACTCAAGCCAAGGCGAGTGCCTTTTGCCCTGCAACCCAAAATTGAGGCGGAACAGGACAAATTGGTCAAACAGGGAGTTCTTTCACCTGTGGGAGACTCCTATCATCACACCCCTTAAGGCGAATGGGGAAGTGAGGATTTGTGCAGACTACAAATGTACTATCAACAAGGCACTCAGGGGAAATTCATACCCCATTCCAGTCGTCTCACAGCTGTTGGGAAAATTAGCTGGGGGGAAATTTTTCGCCAAACTTGATCTGGCTCAAGCTTACCAACAGCTGCCAGTGACTCCGCAATCTGCGGAAGCACGAACGATCGTAATGCACAAAGGGGCCTTCAGAGTGAACAGGTTACAGTTTGGAATTTGTGTGGCTCCAGGGATTTTTCAAGGGCTAATGGAGCACCTGTTAAGGGGTCTGCCAGGGGTCTTGCCATTTTTGATGATGTTCTGATTGCTGGGAAAGACCCCCAGGAACTAGTGGGGCGTATCCATGCTGTGTTACTCAAATTTAAGGAGGTGGGGCTGCAGCTAAAAAAGGAAAAATGCAGTTTTGGGGTGCCATCTGTGGATTTTTTGGGGTTTAAAATTGATGCAACGGGCATCCACCCCACTGACTCTAAAATTAAAGCCATTACTGAGGCACTATGCCCACGGAACAAGACAGAGTTACAGTCATTCCTGGGACTTATTAACTTTTACCATTCATTCCTACCTCAGAAAGCTTCAATAGCGGAACCGTTGCATAAACTATTGAAGAAAAAGAGTGTGTGGCGTTGGGCTCAGGCACAGCAGAAGGCCTTTGACACCTTGCGGGGCATGCTGACTAGCAGGAGCGTCCTTGCTCATTATGACGAGTTGAAACCTCTTGTTCTGGCATGTGATGCCTCTCAGTATGGGCTTGGAGCTGTGCTGAACCATAGGGAAGTAGATGGGTCAGAAAAGCCCATCTCGTTCTATTCTCGTACGTTGTCGCCAACGGAGCGCAACTACGCACAAATTGACAAGGAAGCCCTGGCAATAGTGGCAGGGATTAAAAAGTTTCATGACTATTTATACGGTCACCACTTCTTCCTTGAAACTGACCACAAGCCTCTGTTAGGATTGTTCCACCCGAACAAACAGACACAGCAGATTCTCTCCCCCAGAATGTTGCGATGGTCTATATTCCTGAATGGGTTCCAGTACACCCTGACCCATGTTCCAGGGAAAAGGTTGTGCCATGCTGATGCACTAAGTCGCTTGCCCCTTCCTGGTGTGAGCGATGCGGATCCTGCCCCAGCGGAACGAGTGATGATGCTGGAAACACTTCCGGGGGCCCCTGTAACTGCCACTGAAATAGCTGAGAGAACAAGGAAAGATACCGCTCTCTCCCGTGTGCTCACTTGGGTAGGGAGGGGATGGCCAGGTGGCCCGCATGAGGAAAAATTTAGACTGTACGCAACAAGGCAACATGAGCTATCCCTGCATAAGGGCTGTCTCCTATGGGGAGACAGGGTGATCATCCCAACACCATTGAGAAACAGGGTTCTGGATACACTGCACTTGGGGCATCCGGGAATTGTCAGGATGAAGTCGCTGGCCCAGTGCTATGTATGGTGGCCTGGGATGGACCAAGATGTTGAACGATGGGTACAGACGTGCAAGGCATGTCAGGAAGTACGCCCAGAAGTGGCCAGAGCACCAGTCCACTGGTGGAAGCAGACCCGGACTCCCTGGAGCCGGCTGCACTTAGGTTTTGCTGGGCCATTCCAAGGAAAGGTGTTTTTGGTTATCGTTGATGCGTATTCTAAATGGTTAGAGGTGGCTATGGTTCCCAGCATGTTGTCAGCTGCAGTCATCAAGGTGCTGAGACAGCTGTTCGCAACCCATGGGTTGCCCGAGACCATTGTCTCAGACAATGGAGCAGCCTTTGTATCCCAAGAATTCAGGGCATTTCTGGCTGATAATTTCATAAGAGGGGTCACCTCAGCTCCTTTTCATCCCTCATCCAATGGGCAGGCTGAGCGCATGGTGCAGACAGCCAAAGGATCTCTTGCACGCTTGATAGAGGGTGGCTGGTCAATGCGCATTGCCCGAATGTTGTTCTTGCAGCATGCGACACCGTGTACTACTACGGGCAAGTCGCCAGCAGAGCTTCTTCTAGGTAGAAGGCTGGTGACGGTGCTGGACTATGTCCACCCAGACAAAATGCCTAACCGCAAGGCTAGAGCACCTCCACAGGCAGAGAACGACTCTACAAGGTATTTTGCTCCTGAAGATTTGGTCTGGGTGAGAAATTATCCCAGAGGTCCCCTGTGGGTGCCAGGGGTGATCACCAGAGCATCTGGGCAGTCTCTTATTACGTGCCATTGAAGTAGAGATGGGCACGACTTAGCGGTATTTCCGTTTCCGTTTCCGTTACTCGTTTCCGTTACTCTACGGAAACGGAAACGGGAATTACTCCGCCAGACTTCGAGCTCGAACCGACGAACGAACAATTTGGTCTGATTTGTCGTGCTCGTTACTTGCATCGCGCGATCGCGCGCGATGCCAAGCGGCACAGAAAAAAAAAGTTTTTAAAAGTTAAAAAGCCCGGTTCCCGGCCAAAAAGCAGGCGGAAAAATGCCTGCCGTGCCTCAGGGCACCTACCAGAGGGGTGGTTTCTGGAGGTCCCCGCCCGGCCTCCCCCCCTCCTCCGTCCTGGGATGCTCTGGTGTGGTGGTGGGACTCGCCCGCCGCAAAAAGCCCAGTCTCGCCGCCGGCCGCCAAAG
>JAHTLZ010000816.1:2994-14265 GCA_023846285.1 Phrynocephalus versicolor
CACACACACACACACACACACACACACACACACACACACACACACACACACACACACACAATGACTAATATCTGTCTCAAAAAGTATATCTATCAAACAATAATTAAGGGATTATGAAAAGAAAATACACACATGTATATAGCAGAGAAAAATATGAGCTTAGCAGCAGCAGCATGTAGATAAAGTGTAGATAATTGTTATAAGTATTATCGGAACTTAGAAACGGAGAGACAAAGAAACATGACTTAGAATAAAACTCATATTGAATATATACAGCAAATATACAGCAGATAAGCATAACAACAGCATAACACCAAGCAATAACATATATACTAATCAACAGAGTGTGGGGTACTGTTTCTCACCATAAACAGCCCCAATTTAACATTATTACAGCCAGTTCTTATATACACATTTGGAACTCATCAGACATGATTTTAACCAATCACATTCTGATACACCATGATGTCATTAACTATTCCACCTGTGCTAAATCACTTAACCTGCCAGTGATTTCTAATTCCTTGCACTTGTGGCTAACATCATGACACTGCATTTTTGACTGACTCCATTTTATAAATTCTTTTTTCACTCTGTTAAATATACATTACATATATTTTGTCAACTCTACATATTATGACAATATCTTGCAAGGTTGGAGCCAAAGCCTAACTCAGGGCAAGGTAGCTCTCACTTTGTTCATACCTATATGGAAATATATTTATAAGGTTTCCAAAAGACATCCTACAACAGAAAACATCAATAACCGATTGACTGTTTTTCTCCAAAGCCTTAACTCTAATTTCTCTTTGTGCCTTTGTGGTTACACAAATGTTCACAAGTTTTGCTACAAGTTGTCACATGTCCCACTTTGTGATGTTGGGAGTGTGCCCTTGGATCAGAACATGGCACAGGTGCAGATTACTGCAGTGGATGGGGAAATAGTGCTTGTTGCCATGTTTCTGCTGAGAGGGCCACTTGGAAGATGGCTGCTCTCTGGCCAAGCTTTTAGCATAAGATATATGTGTGAGGGAGATAAAGAAAGTGAGTAGATATTCTTGGTCTATAAGAAAATGATCTTTACATTTATATTTAACAAGGACTACAACACATATAAAGAGACCCACGATTTCCCCAGAAAACACTTCGCAAACCATTAGGGGTCACAACTCTCATGTTGGGAAACAAATCTCCCCTTTTCCTCACAACAGCTTGTAACCTCTGTGACCATTTTCTCTTCCACTGGAAGAAGGGGAACCTTCCCTTCCCTTTCTATTTGGTCTTCTGACAGTGATCCAGGAGAACCAGTGATCTCCAGGTGGCTCTATTGCTGCAGCTGCCCATTACAAAAGACTCCTCTGTTACCTGCCACCGTGACTACTGGAGCATCCTTTGTGATCACTGACTATGTCCTGCTCTCACCCTGGGTGTCCACTAGATTCCACCTCCCACTTAAATATGTGTATTTTTGACAGTGCTTAATAATTACCTATAGAGGTCTCAGCTGAGGCACATGTAAGAATATTTGAACTGAGCATTTCATTTTTCCTCAATAATCACTCTGATTTAAAAAAAAATAATCTGCTTCTCATACATTTAAAATCATCTACAGTGGTAGACTGCAGTGTATAATATGTATCTGATATTCTCATGCAATGTCTAGACTTTATATTGTGGCTTATATCAACAAGAATTAATGATAAATATACACTGATCATAGATGTAGAAATCAAACCCAAGCTTCCTGTGAGGGAAGCTGAGGGCTTTTTGTATGCTGAGCTCTCTTCACAAGTTGAATGTGTAACAGTGGCAATAAGAAATTTATAATTCATTATATCTCATATTATCTTATTAAGGCTTTTTAAGACAATGAGAAAACATCTGAATTTCACATAGACAGTCTCTTACAAATGAAGTAACTTGTTTCTTAAGGAAACCTTACGTTTCTTTACGTGTCTGACAAAGTATAAAGGTGTTCTGTTTTACCTTAGAAGCTGTCCTTCTCTTAGAGAAGCACCATCAATGCATTGATTCAGTTATTGCAATAAAAAAGCCTATATGCTTGAAATAATCCTGTGTCAGCCTATCTGTCAATCTGTCTTTGAAGCCTGCAAAGGCTTTACCGATTGCAATCTAGAATGGTTTGTGGGTAACAAATGGAAAGCTTGGTGGGGGAAAGCCACCCTGGTGCCATAGGAAAAAGCTCTGCATACCTTCTACCCAACAGCAATGCTCTAGGAATCTTATGGAGGCACCTTTCTGGAGCATGTAAGGGACATGGGAAGCTGACTTGCCTTCGATCAAATGATTGGTCCAACCTAGACCAGTATTGTCAGCTCTAACAGGCAGCAGGGTTTTCAGGGGGTTGGGCAGAAGATACCTGCTATTCCCTGTTGGTCTCTCATTCCAGTATTAACCTGGCCAAACTCTGCTCCATTTTGGAAAACATGTATGACAGGGAGTTTCCTGGGTGTCATGGTGGTACAGTCTTAGGGAAGGCCTTGACTCTGAAGGGTCCATAAGAGAGTGGCAGAAAGGCAATACAATGGATAGGGGTAGAGGAAAACCTGTAGATTGGAAATGAAATTATAATAACGGTTCTATGGCTGTAGATGATGAACATCTGGGCCACCTGTGCTGACATTTGGTGGGCTGATGCTCAGGGATAACCCTAGAGCTGGGTGGATGAAGACAGAGGATAGCATGGTTTGGATCCTGGAACTTACCCTTGAGAGGTCTTGTCCAGGGGTCAAATGGACTTTGGACCTAGAGAACAGATTTTGCAGTATGGTAGACCCCTTTGTGAAAGGAGAATTTAGCATTAAATAGTTTATCAAAGTTGTGGCCCAAGTTTCAATCCAACGTCTGTGTCTCACCTCATATTTTGGGCTGGGTGGCCAAGGTAAACAACTTCTGAGTACTCGCAACCACAAACACCTTGAAAAGGGTTGCCATAAGTCAGAATTAACATGGCAGCACATGGTTGTTATTATTTACCCCTACAAACACTGGATTTATCACAAGGCATCAGTGGTGGCTACTGCTGCTCCCTGTTGTGCCTCAATTGCTGTGTTCCTCAGTTGCCCATGGAATGCACAAACAGCCCAGGTTCAGTTGAGGTGTTGGTATTTGGCTGAATATACTGGGCAGCCCTCCTGTTAACAAATAGCTTCTGATGAAAAAAATACAGGAAACCTTTCCCTTAACTTGTATAACAGAAAGTGGAAGTTCAAATGTCATGAAGTCTTGCCACGTCACCATTAAAGGTGGTGCTAATTCTGTCCTCTGTTACTCAAAATGGAGTGAGCTTCACTCAGGAGGTTTTTAGAGTGTAGGAACAGATTCTGGGTATTCTTGGATGCTGCCTCCAAACACACCATAGTATTCTCTTATAAAGGAAACATGTCCCCCATCCATTCATTTTAGGCCAAGGAATGGTAAGGATTTTGTGAAGCTAAAGGCCTTGACAATATTCATAGTGCAAATTCTCACAAGGAGACAAATTAGCTATGAAAACAATCTATGCTAAATGGTACTACTAGTTATTCTGCATAATTGAGTGCTGAATTGTTTAACGCAAGTTCCAAATTACCTCATGAATATTGATGCCTACATTCCATTTAAAACAATGACATTCTATGATTAAAGCAGGATGCAGCAGCAGGATTGCCACTCTTTGCTGTGGCCTGGTAGTCTGTGATGCAAGTACAAAACAAAGATCTATGTGTTTTCCTTCAGTTTCTCTTCTACTTTAGGTGCAAGCTTGTGCCAGACTTGACATTGATGTGCTGCATTTACACCACACCTTTGCACCCCAAGAACCGAAATAAACTGGCTAGATAAGTGATTGGGTTTAAAATTGGTGAGCTGAGATGGCCAGAGACATAAAAATGTTTTGAGCTGGCTCTGCCTGCTCCTATTCTTTACTGTCACGAATATTTGTCCTTGATTCTGCATTGCCTGGTGCCTGGCACCTTGTTCTTTCCTTCCCAACTATCATGACTGAACTTAAACAAATAGCCATGAGAATGAGACAGTTTCCTTTGTTTACAAACAAAGAATGACCACCAACAAATGCTTTAGGAGGTTTTGATGACAGGAACATCACTTTTTAAATTGATATCTGATTCAGAGTACCATGGGATATAGAACCAAACAAGCCAAGGGTCCATTTGTCTTCCCACTAAGAACAGAACCAATAGTCACATCTTTTTGGAAATACAGGTGGCAAACATGATGCCTTCTTATTGATTGTTATTTAAAATTACATCTGCCAGCAGCCTCCTGCAGGAGTAAGTTGTTCCTCTTCCTTTCAGCTCCCTTGCTCGAGTAATTATCTCTTCACAGAAGAGGCTCTGAAACACCAAAATGTGTTGCTTTGACAATTTGCTTTTAAGCATCTTAGAAGGTTTCTTGAGGGGGAAAAATAGAGATATTCAAAAGAGTTCACAGCAAGAGCTTTTGACATTAGTAGGTTAAGAGGAAGAGCTTTAAAAGTCACACACATAAGATTTCTCCACTGTATAAGAATATACTTGTGACTAGACATGGGCACGACCAGAAAAAATGACGTTTCGAGTTTTTGTTTGTCGGAACGGGTCCGCTTTGGGTCATTTCCGTTTGTCGTGAATTTTTTCAAAAATTTGTCGTTTCGTTTGTCGTTTGTCGTTTCCAACGCAATTTAGCGCGAAGAGCATAGAGGCGTCCCGCAATCAGGGCCGGCGCTAGGTGTTTTTGCGCCCTGGGTGGGGCGGTGGGGCAGTGGGGGGCCATGGGCAGGCGGTGACAGCGGCAGGGGGGAGACACGGGTGGGTGAGTGGGTGGGCAGCAGCCGCGGGCAGGTGAGTGGGCGGGCGGCGGCGCGGGCGGGCGGGCGAGTGGGCAGTTAGGATATCACTTAAGATAGAGGTTCTGTTCTTGGCTTGCACCCCAAATGTGTGTGTGTGCAAGCAAATTGAAGTTGGGAAAATAGAAAATAAATGGTAGTATATAATATATTTTTAAAATAAATCCACACCTCCCCCTCCCAGTCGAACCTCCCCCTTTACCCAATAAGAAAAAAAATCCTCACAAACTGCCAGAGGGAAAAAAATAGACTGCTGTCTACTGCTATTCCCTGCAGCAGACAAAGCTGCAGGGAATCAAAGGAATTATTTTCTAAATTCAAATCAATTCCCTCCCTGCCTGCCTAGCCTAACTTAAATCTAAAGCCTCCAGTCTCCCTCCAAATTCGAATAGCAGCAGCAGCCAGCCAGCCACACAGCCCTCCTCCACCCTCAACCACATCCAAGAGCAGACTGCGACTTCTGGAAGGTGCCTCGGCTTTTTATGCCCTCTGGCACATCCAGAAGTGTCAGTCAAAACCTGGCCATGCCATTGGTGGAATGGTTCAAAAAAATTGCATGGTCCCATCCCATGCCCAACCCACATGGGCAGGTGTAAAAGAATATAAAATAAAATAAAATAAAATAAAATCAGTGTGACCTTTTACTGCTATAAAAAACCCACTGCTGCTACTATAAAAATTCAGGCATTTAAAATACCTAATTTTCACATGTTTCTGTTGTGCTTTGGTGGGTTTTTTGACCACGATTTAAAAATAAACATTGTGGTTGCCATTTTGGATCCCCCCCCACCGCATGGCATGGGGACGACGAGGATGACCCCCCCCCCCAGCCTGGTGCAAGCAGCCCAGGACAGGAGAGGGGGGGAAGGCCAGGGACCCCCCCAAAAAAACCACCCATCAGGTAGGTGTCCTCAGGCAGGCATATTTTCGCCTGCTTTTTTGGCCGGGAGTCGGGGTTTTAACTTTTTTTCTGTGCTGCTTGCTTGGCAATGGCATTGTGCGATCGCCGCGATGCCATTAACGACAACGAAAAACCCACCCAATTTTTCTTTTTTCAGGTCGGGTTCAAGCTGGAGCGGTGTAATTATCGTTACCGTTTCCGTTACGTAACGGAAACAGAAACCGGAAACGGAAACGACAATTTCGCAGAGTCGTGCCCATGTCTACTATGACCTCGGCAAAATTAAGCCCTCAGACACTTCTAAGCTTTATGAATACATCAAGGTGAAGACTGTGTGACTCTCCAGATGTTGCTGTAGTGCCACTGCCATCAGCCTGTAGTGCCACTGCCATCATCCAGTGCTGAAGGAAATTGCCCTTCAATAGTGAGGAAGACCACACATTCCCCAGCTCTGGACTGGATCATGACTTAGAGGAATGAGCATGGCATATGCTCCAAGTGGGAGGGGGAGCCTTCCTTCACAACTCTGGGCTGTGACATTCAATGCTCTGTCTTCACATCTTTCATGAAAAACTCTAACTAAGGCTGTGGTCACACCTGGGTTTCGATCCTGATCTTCTGAAGGTCCGGCTTTTCCTCTTCTTCCCATCACGTGATTTAAATGTGGGAGAAGAGGTCTCACGTCAAAATCTGGTTTTTCAATTTTAAAGTGCAGTTCAGCCCCCCTTGGCCAGCTGGTGGTGCTAGCACTTGAAAAAAACGGAAGACTTTTCTGGGGGAATTTAATTCTGTGTCGGACTTCCTGTTACTCCGATATGGAGCCAAATTAAAAAAACAGCACCGATCGGCCCCAGGAACAGCCGGTGGGTGCTATGCAAAAAAATAATAAAAAGAAACCTGGATCATCAGCGCGGTCCCATGGCGTCTGCCTCCTTAAAAGCCGGATTTCAAAAGGGAGGCAAAAATTCCCAAGCCTGGAAGGTAGGTCACAGAAACCTCGCTTAAGGGAGCTTTACCGGGTTTTCTTTTTCCTTTTTTTTTTCAAAAAGCGGGGTGGCCATGAGGACGGTATTTTTGGGCACGATTTATTTAGTAATTTAAACTCTCTTTAAAGGGACATGTGACCGAGCCCTAGTATTTTCAGTTTTGCTACTGTTGTATGACCTTGAAAGTACTTTGGATTTGTCTTAACCATTTTCTTTATCCTCTGCTTTCAGAGGCATTGCTTTCCACTACAACTGTATTATGTTGCAGCCACTTAAACCACCTTGCTCTTGCCATTCTTTCTCACAACAGTTTCTTAAATGAGATTGAGGTAGAGGAGAAGAAGGCAGTTAGATTTCTTGAAACTCATGGGAAAGGCACGCTTCTGAGTTCTATAGAAATCTTCCTTAGGCAAAGAGGGTATAAAACATGCCATACAAGCAGAAGGCTCCAAAACTAGGCCATTTGTGATACCCATGGATCACACAGTCATATTCCCAGGAAGGTGAAATGGAGTTTAAGACTGTCCAGTTTATTGAGCACTAAGGCCTAGCTTGGTGCTCTGCAGCACTGGCCAAGACCTTAAGCCTCTAGGTTTATAGCTGAAAAACACAGTGCTGGTGTCTTCATTGATATGAATGGATCACATGACTATGCCAGTGACAATAGCAGCCATATACAAAGGCAACAGCATGTTTACTAGCAAACTGTAAATGTCCATAAGCTACTTGGCTGTTTTGGGGGCAGAGTAGTCAATATAAGTTGTTCTAATGAGGTGTTCTTAACTTAACTTGAATATGTCTTAAATGTTCTGTACTGTATATTGTCTCTCATTATTGTAAGCCACCTTGGGTCCTTTTCCAAGGAGAAAGGTGAGGTAAAAATATTCATAAATAAATAAAAATAATAATAAATAATGTCAAGGTCATTGAACTCGTGGCAATGGTGGCATTTTGGGGCGTGAAGTGGAAAATCCTGGAAAGTTCTTGTTCTCTCTTTGGCAGTAACAGCCACAACAATAACAAATCACAACAGCAACAATTTTACTGCCTTTTTTAAACATTTAAATCAGCTTCTCTCTGACTACTTCTCTCTGTCCGCCATTAGAGCCAGCCCTGCAAACAAGTCAGTGACTGGATTGCAGACATGGAACAATGTTGCTTGTTTTTATAAAAGCAAGTTGCTAATGAAGGATGTAGTGTTTATTTATATTTAAGGATCTCTTTTTACCAATTTGGGGGTTATAGTGGTGGAGCCTGGAATAGATAGGAGAGTAACAGAATACTGGTCCACAGTCTTTCAGAATTTATTCGAATAAATCTCTATTTTATCATTAAGGAAGCAATTTTTATTGTCCATGGCTTCAGAGACTAGGATGCGGGGCAATGGTCTCAAACTACAGGAAAAGAGATTCAATTTAAATATTAGGAAGAATTCCATGACAGTTAGAGCTGTTTGGAAGTGGAATATGCTGCCATGGAGGTTGGTGGAGTCTCCTTCATTAGGGGTTTTTAAGCAGAGGCTGGATGGCCATCTGTTGGATATACTGTGATGGTGGTTCCTGCATGGCAGGGGGATGGATTGGATGGCCTTTGATGTCTCTTCCAACTCTATGATTCTATGAATCTATGATTCTATGTGGAGTCCAAATACATTGAAGGGAGTAGGTTAGACTCACTCACTCTGTCTTTCAGCACGAAAAATATGACTGAAATAGGACCTCGTGGCACAATGGTTAAATGCCTATACTGCAGCTAAAACTATGCTCACGGCCTGGGGTTCAATCCCAGGTAGCTGGCTCATGATTGACTCAGCCTTCTATCCTTCCGAGGTCAGTAAAATGAGTACTCAGCTTGCTGCGGGGGTGGGGGTGGGGGCAATGTGTAGCCTGCCTAATTTAATTTTTAAACAGCCCAGAGAGTGCTTGAAGTGCTATGGGGTAGTATATAAGCAGAACACTCTGCTTTTTTTTCTTTTTTTGAACCAGGGAAGGCTGCTGCACCTGAATGGTCTCTCCAGATGAGCCCAAAGCTCAGTTCCTTAATGAATGAATAGAACTTAACTTGTCTGTCCCTGGCGAGCTGTCCTGTGTATTGCACAGCTTCTCTTGAGCGTTGCTTTTCTATCTGTCATGATTAGTCTTTGGTTCTGAATCTGAAGTCATACTAGGGGCCTCAACATATTCAGAGTGCCATTATATGCAATGTTAGCAATGTTTAAACATAGCAAACTGCTTACTAATTTGGAGGAATTGACATTAATAACCTGTTGGCACACGCCAGATTGCTTCACAGAAGCTGGGTTGTTTTCTTGCTTCTTTGACACGGCACTGATTGCTGACTTGACTTGATTAAAGCCTGTACTTGCTTTCTCAGTGCAAGTGTAGCACACTGACATTCGCCACTCAAATGGCTGAGCTTCCAGTGGTCTGCCTGTCTGAAGAGCAAGGGATGCAAGGATTGCATAGCAAGTTGCAGAAATGCATTTTGTGCAGAATTAGGCCGTAGCCTTATGGTGCTTAAGGTGGAGCAGAAACACCACTCACCTTACATCCAAATCAGCACCCACCAAACTCAAAGCTAGCTAAGTTATATATATATACACAAGAGTTTTACCTCCCTTTCATTACTTTGGCCTTGGATGCTTTGTTGTTACAGGATGATGAGCATCTGCTATGATTTTAATTGGTACATTATAACTGGACTCTTTTCTGCCACACATCCAGAAATAACGCAGGGCATGAGTAAAGTGGATAGAGGGACGCTCTCACAAAATACCAGAACTAGGGGACATCTACTCCCCTAGTTTTTAAGCAGAGGTTTTTAAGCAGAGGCTGGATGGCCATCTGTCGGAAATATTGTGATGGGGTTCCTGCCTGGCAGGGGGTTGGACTAGATGGCCCTTGAGGTTTCTTCCAACTCTATGATTCTATACTCAAATTGAGGGTTGGGAGAGTGAGAACAGACAAAATATTTTTTTAAAAGTCAGTGGAACTCCCTGCCACAGGATGTGGTGATGGCATCTGGCCTGGATGCCTTCAAAAGGGGATTGGACAGATTCCTGGAGGAAAAGTCCATCACAGGTTACAAACCATGTGTCTGGAGATTAAAACCAGGGTACTTCAAGAGCCAGATGCAGGAGAGTGGTATCAGGAGACAGATATCTAGGCCTGTGTGCTGTGAGGCACATTTGGCGGGGCCACTGTGAGATACAAGAAGCTGGACTAGATGGGCCTTTGGCCTGAACCAGCATGGGTCTTATGTTCTTATGTTCTTATGATGATGGTTGGACTGAAAGGCATTGAATTAGGGGCTGAAGTATATCTATTGTTGGACACAAATGATCTGGTTGCCTGTTCAATTGACCTATCAGAGAGGTTTCTAAATAGTCACTGTACTTTGTACTATTTATCATCTGACTTGGCTGTAGTTTATTATCCTGTCTTGTCTGATTAGCCAAGTGTAGCCAGGGTAAATGCATGTCTCTAGGTGCTTTGGGGGCCATTTTATAGCCCAGTGAATTGACAAATCAAAAATTGCGGATGTCTAACTTCACCACTACACTCTAGTTAATTTGTTACATAAAGGGGAATAAAAGGTATGAGTTCTCCAGAGAACATATGGTGCACTTTCATTCACAAGATAAGGATATGAAATCTAATAAACAAATTAAGCTGTTAGTTGTGGATGAACACAAAGGCTTATTCATTTACCTTGACACAGAGCCCAAGAGAATAATGAATGAAAGGTTTCTTTCTGCATGTCATACTGAAAGTAGATACACACAGAGGGAGAAGTCTGTGAATTGCTTTTGATTTAGGATGGTGATAAGCAACTTCAGATGTACAAATGTTAATAATTAAAGCTAAGCCTTATTCTAAATACAAGCAATATACAGTCATTCAGAGGAATAGTGAATTTGACAGTGGAAACAAGGAGAGTTTCCATGCCTGTTGCTGCTCTTCACATGACGGAAAGTCTGGAGGGCAGATGATCTTCTAGTACACATGGTGCCTTTCCACATGATCAGGATCCTAATTTTCCAAAGTCTCCAATCAAGTGGAAATACCATGTGTGTAGCAGAAGCTTTCCTCTGTCCTTCCTACAGGGCTGGAGCTTCCTCCTTGTCCATCGGTACAAATGAAACAAACAAATAAGCTGTATCATGAAGGCCTAGATGGAGGTATAGTCATATGCAGCAACACAAACACAGCCTGATATTGCGGTCAAGGGTGTGTTCCTCCCTTGGGTTGTGTCCCACTAGTGCAGTGCCAATGCCTCCATTATGCAGGCTTTGTGTTATATCGTGAATCACAAAACCAATGAACTAATGGATCTAATGGATCTCATCTAGAGATGGGCACAAACCACTGGTTTGGCTGCAGTTTGTTCCAATTCGTTTATAATTCAAGCAGATGTTCAAGCACTTCAAAGCCTCACCTCCTCCATTGGTTGCCCACTCATAGGCAGCGTCCTGGCATTGCAGCCCCACTAATCAGCCTTCTTCAAGGGCTGCCTAACATACAAAGAAATGCAATTTA
>JAHTLZ010000817.1:0-14417 GCA_023846285.1 Phrynocephalus versicolor
AATTCCCTGCTTTCTCCAAGAACGCTGGGTGGTGACCTGGGCAATGGCAGGTGGGTAGACATACCTTCACACTGTAGCAGGATCTCCTCAGCAGTTGTGTCGTAGTGGGCCAGGGGATTACTGGCATTGCGGTACTGTATCGAAAAAGGAAAAGGAAAGTGTGTGTGTGTGTGTATGGAGACAGCAAAACAAAGTCTTAGTAACTTTGTGGAGAACTAAGCTGAGCCAGAGGGTTCTGCTTCTTCAAATACACACAGCTAGTGGTCATAAAAGCAGGCAGGCCAACTGTTATGGCCAGGCAGGAGACGCAGGTGTCATTATATTTCTACTACCAAGGAAGAAAAGAAGCATACTTTTCTGCTTTGGAATACTATGTACTTTGAGATGAACAGATTGGTGGGGTGAGGAATGTTTTGATGTTCCACTTAAGAAATTAAAACATTTTCAGCCACCTTGATCCCCAAGGGCAGAGAAGGTCTGTCATTGGTTCAGATGCAAATTCAACCAATGAGGTATCAGATCACCTAAGGTGAGCGACATGTATCCTCAGTTTCCCATCTATTACTTGGCCCTGGTCTTCTTCAATATTTTTACTAATGACTTGGGCGAGTAACTGTAGGGAATACTAATCAAATACGCAGATGACATGAAACTGGGTGGAATAGCCAATACCCTGGAAGACAGAAACAAAATTCAAAAAGATCTTGATAGGCTTGAGGACTGGGCTAAGAACAACAAAATGGCATTTAACAGTAATAAGTACAAAGTTCTGCACCGGGGGGGGGGGGAGTACCAAATGCACAGTTACAAGATGAGGAATACCTGGCTCTGTAACTCTACAAGTGAGAAAGATCTTGGTATTGTTGCAGATCACCGGCTAAATATGAGCCAGCAGTGTGATGTAGTTTCAAAAAATGTTAATTTTATTTATTTATTTATTTATTTATTTATTTATTTATTTGACTTTTATACCGCACATCTAGACCTGGGGCTACTCTGGGCGGTTTACAACATGTGATAACGTAACAATTAAACAAAGGCATACATTTTAAAAACCAAAATACAAGGCACATAATAAAATAAAATACAGTGGTACCTTGTATAAAGGAATTAATTCGTTCCAAGTGAAATTATGTTAAGCAAATTTTCCTTTATACAAATTCCCATAGGAATGCATTGAAAATGGAGTGATCCCATGTTTATGTTGTACGGATTCTCCCCATAGGCGATTATGTTAAGCAAATTTCCCCTATCTCCAGAATGTTTTATGTTGTACAAATTTTATTATACAAACTGTTTGTTATACGAGGGTCCACTGTATACATAAATCAACAACAAAACACTAAAATGAAGCTAAAATGAAGCTAAACATGGCAAGAGATTGATAAAATGGCGGGGGGGGGAGAGATATGAGAAGAAAAAGTCTTCAATAGTTTTTTAAAAGTTTGAATCGAGGGTGCCAGC
The DNA here is from genome assembly GCA_023846285.1 of Phrynocephalus versicolor. Taxonomy (NCBI): domain Eukaryota; kingdom Metazoa; phylum Chordata; class Lepidosauria; order Squamata; family Agamidae; genus Phrynocephalus; species Phrynocephalus versicolor. The sequence goes on from JAHTLZ010000817.1 coordinate 1,465, forward strand.
CGAATTTCAGGGGGTAGATGGTTCCATAACTTGGGAGCAACCACTGAGAAGGCCCTACTCCTTGTTACAGGGTTCTGGGCCTCCCTCGGGGTTGGGACTCCCAGGTGTCCTGCCTGGCTAGCAAGGGGGATCCTGGCAGTTCTTCTTGGGAGGAGCCGCTCTGTCAGATACTCAGGTCCCAAACCATTTAGGGCTTTGTATGTTAACATCAAAACCTTGAAGTCAATGCTAGCATACCGGCAACCAGTGCAGGGCTGCCAGCACGGGGGTTATATGTTGGTGCCTTCTTTGCCCCGTTAGAAGTTTGGCAGCTGTATTCTGCACTAGCTGCATTCTCTGCATTAACCTCAAGGGCAGCCCCATGTAGAGAGCACTACAGTAGTCTATTCTCGAGATTACAAGTGCATGAACCAGCGTAGTTAACACCCTGATGTCAAGGAGGGCCTGCAGCTGGGCAATCCTCCGCAGTTGGTAATGAGCGGAACGGACCACCGACGCCACCTGGGTTTCCATGGTAAGTGCCGGGTCCAGTAGGATATGAGCCAGCAGTGTGATGTAGTTTCAAAAAAATGTTAATACTATCCTGAGCTGCATTAAGAGGCATAGTTTCCAGGTCTTGTAAGGTACTAGTCCCTCTCTATTCAACATTGGTCAGGCCTCATCTTGAGCACTGTGTCCACTTCTGGGTGTCATATTTTAAGAAGGATGACAACAAACCGGAACAAGTTCAGAGTTGGGCAACAAAGATAATCAGGGGACTGGACACCAAGCCCTGTGAGGACAGATGGAAGGAATTTAGCCTTGAGAAAAGAAGACTGGGAGTAGACAGGAGAGCACTGTTCAACTACTTGAAAGAGAGTCATACAGAAGAGGGAAGGAGCTGTTCTCAATCATTCCAGGATGAGAAAAAAACAGGCTTAAGTTAAGGGAATCCTGATTTAGAATGAATATCAGAAAAAAGCCTCTTAAATGTTAGAGCAGTATGGCAATGCAACTGCGTGTTAAATGATGAACGTGAAAGACTTACACACCCAGAAACCCCAGCCAGGATGGCCAGATTCTATAACCCCAGAAAGGAAGTTTTCTTTAAATATGCCAATGTCCTTGCTAGAGACCAAGGCATCTTTAATACAGTAAGGCTTTGAATTGTGAATGCCTTGAACAATGACAAACTTGAATTACGAAAGGAAATCTGCCGGTATAGGGAAATTCCCAACTGCGAAAAAGGCTTTTAAAAAAAAAACAATTTTAACTAATAGTTATTCAAGGCGCTCGTACAGGAAGGCTACCCCATCCCAGAAAAACAGGGGAAGAACTTCCCTCTTTTGCTGGGTTGGTGGAAGAGCCCCTCATTCAACCAGCAGCCCACCTGTCAAAATCACCTGGCTGTCGGCCATGATTTTGACAGCTTGGTAGACACAGGGCATTCTCCTTCAGCAGGCAGATGTCAGCCAGGAGAGTATCGGGTGGGTGGTGAAGTTGCCACCTGCCTGATCCTCCCCTGGCTGACATCTACCTGCTAAAGGAGAAAGCCTTTACATGTCGTGGATGGGTGTTTTAAAAGGATCTTTGCTTGGGGCAGGATCATTTTAAAACACCCGCCTTTGCATGTAGGAAATCGAGTGCTACACTTTGGGAAAGCAGGGATCCAAGATCAGGCTTTTGAATTTCCTCAAAAGCCTGCCATTCGATTTTTGCTTGCCTGAAGGGTAGCACCTCATCCAGCTCTCTGAGAGGTGGGATTGTTTCAAAACACCCGCCTTTGCATGGCACAGGTGGGTGTTCTCAAGCAAATTGGATTCTACACTTCGGGAAAGCAAGGATCCAAGAGCAGGCTTTTGAATTCCTTCAAAAGCCTGCACTTCCTGGCTGAGATTGGGCAGATCTTATCTTGGCTTCCCCTGTTCTTAGCCAAGGGAGGAGCGGGTGGGTGGCATCTTCACCACCCTCCTGATCCTCCCCTGACTGACGTCTGCCCACTGAAGGAGAAAGCCCTATGGCTGCCAAGTTGTCAAAATCACGGCCGCAGGCCAGGTGATTTTGACAGCTCGGCTGCCATTGACTGAAGGGCTTTCCCACCAACCCAGCCAAGTGGGGAAGCTCTTCCCCGATTTTGCTATGTCGGGGCAGGCTTCCTATAGGAATGTATTGGAAGCCTACTGTAATCCGTCCCCTTCGAAATGGATTAATAAATTTTCCATTCATGCCTATGGGAATCCGCGCTTTGAATTATGAAAATCTTGAATTATGAAAGATCCTTTGGAATGGATTAATTTCGTGATTCGAGGCATCACTGTGCTTCTTGGCAGTTGGTGCTTTACCTGATCCAGTATGTGGGAGTTTGGGATTTCGTTCTTCAGCCTCCAGGCCACGCCAACATGAGATTCTGGGGAGTCAAATCTAGCTGTAGTTGGTGTCCTCACAATTTCAGCCCCAAGAGCCCTCAGCACATCCACCTGTTTTAAGAGCATGGAAGACATTTCTAAAGCAAAATCTGCACAACCGGAAAATGAAGGGTTCAGTCACTCAAATGTCTATACTCTATATTCCATGTTTTATACTGGACCACCTACTTTAGTAAGTTATCAAACTGACAAACACAAATAGAATCACGATGAGAAGGGTCCGCCAAAATCATCCAGCCTCGTGCATCAATTGGGTAACATGCTGATCAACCAAGTAAGTACAGTAGGACCCCCATATCCATTGATTCTTTATCCACTGATTCAGTTATCCACGGATGGCAGAGGAAAAAATTAAATAATTCAGCAGCCACAAAGCAAGCTATTGTCACAAATAGCATCTGTAAGCCAAGCTACTGTCACAAACAGCAGCCATAAAGCAAGCTACTGCCTCAAAACAGCAGTCATAAAGCAAGCTACTGTCAAGAAACAGCAGTTTGGGGCTGGGTGGGCAGGTGTTCTCTCTTATCCACGGTTTTCATTATCCACGGGAAGGCCTGGAACCAATCCCCAGCGGATACTGGGGTCCTACTGTAATCCTTTTATGACTTAGGATTCTGAATCTTGTTGGAATGTTTCTCCTAAACCTTCCCACAGACTTTTCATACTCCTTGATTTTAAGAATTGTGAAACTGAAGAAGGCCAAAAGAGTGAGTGAAAGAAAGCATGCTTTTTCAGTGGCAGCCCTGTCACTTTGGGAGAAACTTCCATCAGATGTTCGACAAGCTCTTTCCCTCCAAGTTTTAACAAAATGGGTAGAAAACCTGAACTTTTTAAGTGGCTTTTTTAAACCATTTGTCTTTATTTATAATTGGAGCTGATTGTGGCAGAGGACTAATTCTTTGTTGACATAAATAATACTTTGGTATTATATTGTGTATTATTTAATGGAATCTGCTGTTTGGAAACCACCCAAAGAGTGCTATACAACAAACAAATAAACAAACAAGTTATATCTCCACCCCATCAAGCAATCAACTGCCTCTGTGGTCTTAGCAAAGCTACTATTCAACCAACTCTTAATCTTTAAGCATCTGTAATGACATGCAGTTCTGACCTTTTCCATGCTCATTTTCTCTGGCATCACAATGATGCAGCGGTAGCCTTTCACTGCAGCTGCCAGGGCAAGTCCAATCCCTGAAACCAAGAAGAGGCATCACCGTTTGGCTTGAATTTTCAAGTTGGGATAATACTGAAAACTGTCCTGCCAAAGTGCAAGTGTTAGTCCATCCAACTGAATATTGCCTCTATCATTTCTCCCAGCAATCTGCTGCCTCTCAGATATGTTGGATTACTACTCCCATGGGCCCCCAGCCAGCTATGAAATCGGATAGACGACATTTGCTTTTGTTCTCCAGCTCTAAGATGTTCATGCCTGTAAGGACAGGGTGTGCGAAATGACCTGTAACAGCTACCTACTGAATTCATGTGGTTTGTATTAGGGATCTCCACTTCATTGTGCACATACAGTACATTGCACTGCTGCGAACAGAAGGACAGACTTGGGAAAGCTGTTGAACCTGCTTCCTACAACCAGCAATTTTCATCCTACCAATTAAAATGTCATTCACAATAGGTCTGTGACTCCTGCTCAATTTGGTAAAAATGAAGGAACTCGGCTGCTTTTGTTTAGAACAGTGATGGTAAACTTTTAGTGATTGAGTGCCCAAACTGCGATTTAAAACCCACTAATTTTTCGCAAAGCGCCAATGCAGCAATTTAACCTGAATACAGGTGGCTGTGAAGGGGTGATGTCGGGTGCCCACAGAAATGGCTCCGAGTGCCACCTTTCACTTCATTATCCCACTCACAACCACCAAGGAGAGGTAGGCATAAGCTTAAGTTTGTTTCATGATTGTCACAATGTGCTCCTTTTGGGAAGGGTAAAAACATACACTGGTCAGCAATTTACCTCCTCTTCTATCACACATATTCAGCCCCATCACAAATATCTACACTTACTTAAATACTTTTCTCCTCCAGATCCAGGGTTCCAATACCTGTGTTTCCTGATGTTGGTTCAATAATTGTATCCCCTGGCTTCAAAATCCCATCTCTTTCAGCATCTTCCACCATCCTTAGGCTGATCCGATCTTTCACACTTCCTCCAGCATTGAAAAACTCACATTTTGCCACTGGAAACCACAGAGGAAGGAAGGTTCAGTTGAGTCCAAAAAGACAAAAAGGAGGCACATCCGTCTTTATTTAAGATTTGGAGAATATCATTTGTATTTAGCCATCTTGGTGCATCTGACCAATTTAACACAGTGAAGCTGGACAGTAAATTGCCAAAGAAACACCGCTGTAGAGCTTTATATATTCACCATTTTGCACTATAATTTCCAGTTTTAGTCCAAAAATTATTTGCCCCTAAGGACTAAACCTTTGACTTCTCCATTGTAAATTCAACCCTGGATGACTGCAATACTGTATTCTTCCTTTAAGCTGGCAGGTAGCTTTATGATCAAGTACAGATATGGGTGTTTGCTTATTTATATTATTTATTTATTTTGAATATGTTTACCCCACCTTTCTCCTTGGAAAAGGACCCAAGGTGACTTACAATAATGAGGGACAATAGACAGACCAGAACATTTAAGATATATTAAAGTTAAGAACAGGGGATTAGGACAGGCATCTTAGAATATTAATTTGTAACATTAAAGCTACAAAGAGAACGCAAAAAGAAAAAAAAATATCCATTATGAAGGGTGGAAACTAACATGGAAATCACTGGTGTTCTTATGTAATCAGTCAATGCAATCATGTATGGTAATCCACGTAAAAGTCACATAGCAAGTAGTCCCTCATTCAGGGAAAGCTTGCCTGAAGAGGAAGGTCTTTGCCTGCTTCCGGAAAGACACCAGAGATGGGGCAGACCTGGCCTCCAGCGTATGAAGCATGAAGTGCTGTTAGCCAGCTGTTTCTCACCCCCCTTCCTCCTCCCCCAGCTGCCCACCCACTTACTGGGCTCTTCCTTGTTGGTGGTGTGCCAATCAATGCAGGAGTCCAGCCAGCCCTTCCCCGCCTCTCAGGATAAGTGGTCAGCTGCCTGGGGAGGTTGAGAAGGGCCAGCCAGGCTCCTGTGTTGATTGGTGTGCCAATGACTAAGAAGGATTCCAGTGATGTTCAGCGACCAGTAAGTGGCTGGGGGGAAGAGGATTAGAAACCACTGGCCAATGGAGCTTTGCGCTTCATACGAAGCACCCACTCTAGTGCTAAACTGAGAGAGAACTCATGAGCTATGTTATTCATTCTTCCTAATAAATCCTTTTCCCTAACAAGGTTGAACACTCACAGGACTTCCTGTATGATTTCTTTTCTTCTCTTATCCTTTTTTATTCGGCCATGGTTTAGCCTTTTAACCTTTGCAGGCAACATTCAAGAGTTTTGAAATACTTATTGTTTTACTTGACTAGAATTCTGGGAGGTATAGTCCAGAAAAGTAACTTTTCTGCTAAACTGGAGCTCCTAATCCACTATCTGCCCATTTTTTGAAAATTATACTTAAAACTGGGCAAATGTATAATCATCAAGCCCAGAGTGGCCACATTGCTTGGAGGTGGGGGGCGGGGAAGCCCAATACATAAACTTTGAATGGATTTATTTCTTGATCCTGGCCTCTTTTATCAACACATGGATGGCAATTACATTTACAAATCTTGCCACCCTTCCACATACTCACAAAGTTCACATTTAAGACCAAAGTGTTTCCCAATCTTGTTGATTCGCACCATGGGAGTGTTACCAATTTTCTTGAGGATGTCTGTCAAAATAATTGGAATCTTTGACCTAAAACACAAAAACACCAAAAAGTGTTCAAAAGAAAGAAAACTATAGCGCTGTCCACCAACACCTGAACAGAGCTTGGGAAAAAAAATCAAATAGGGTAAGTCCATTGGATTTCAGTCATGTCACCATCGCCACCAACACCAGGAAAATCTGGCTCAGTTGACCATTCTGCTGCTGCTTACAGTGTAACATGATGATGTGGCGACTCTTCAGGAGATTTTCCTAGCTGCCAGGTACATTTGCTTGGCATATCAGGCCTGATCCACTTCCTTTCCTTCTCTGTGGCATTACAAGGTTCCTTCTCTGTGGTGTTTCCAGGCTCTTCCTCCAGCATTCCATTGGGTATCCTGGCTGAGATGTGAGAGCAAGGCAAGGCATCCATTTCTGCTTCTGCTGGAAGTGATGGCATTCTGACCTTGAGAGAGAGATTGAGAGAGAGAGAGAGAAAGGCATTTCTGTTAATACGATTTCACATTTGCAAAAGACGGTGAGTGTGGCTAAATGGTACATATTTTCATTCTAAAATAAAGTATGACAGTAAACACTGCAGAAAACACACTCGTCTTCAACTTTGAAATTATTCCGCATTCTGAAAGGTATGCCAAAAACAGAACTACCCTGTACCTGGCAGAATACTGTAATTATTTATTTTTCATTAAAAACCATCTAAATGCAGATGATTAATAACTACTTGTGTAAGAACCTATCTGCATGGCAGTGAACTAACTATGTGGAATCATATTCTATGATATATTATGAACAGTCTCCTAAACAACTTTCTTCTATTCCCCCACCCACCCCCATTTTATATGCTTTGTGAAACAGTTCTACCTCTTAGGAGCTAGCATTGAAAAATAAAAAAGAAAAGGCAATAAACACTGGAGTAAATACTGGGATTGGAAGAAATGAAGTGGAAGGTGTTGTGGCATTTACCTATATCAGTGTTGGCAAACCTATGGCACAGGTGCCAATGGTGGCATTCAAAGCCCTTTCTGTGGGCACCCGACATCACTCCTTCACAGCCACCTGTATTCAGGTTAAATTGCTGTATTGGAATGTCGTGAAAAATTAGTGGGTTTTGAATCTCAGTTTCGGCACTCGGTCTCTAAAAGGTTCGCCATCACTGACCTATATAGTGAGGTCTGTCCCAAATGGTGGGTCTGTAGACCAATGAGAGAGTCTGGGGAGTGGCCTGAGAGGATTTAAGGCACTGCTCAACCTTGCTTTAGCCAGATAGGGGCCTACACTTTCAGAAGAGAGAAGCAGATAGGGTCTGACACCATCTGAAAAAGACAGGGCTAAAGAAGAGATAGGGTTTTCGATCGGACAAAGGCGCTTCGGCCGCGGAGCCCAGCGCTGGGGCCCCGCAGCCGGAATCGCCTTTGCAATTGCACGCCACTTGCCCGCATCTCCTAGGAGGCGTGGGCGGGCGGTATGCGATCCCCCCTTCCTTAAGCCCTTTCCTGGTACTGTGGTGCCGCAATATAGCGGGACCACGGTACGGAACCGCAAAAGGGCAGGGGACCACTATAGTGTCTTTCCTTATCCTTGGAACAATCTTCTTCCACACCTTTTATAAGGACAAATCATACCAGCTACATCTCACAATGTTAAGAATAAGTGAATTACACCTTCCTGGCTCTCTTTTTAATTCTAAATCCATGCATCTGAAAAATATACCTACAGTTCTGATCCCACAGTTTTAATATGGGCTAGACCAGTGTTGGTGAACCCATGGCACGGTGGACACTTGGAGCCCTTTTTGTGGGCACACGACAGCGCCTCTTCACAGCCACCTGTATTCAGGTTAAATTGCATATTGGCACTTTGCAAAAAATTAGTGGGTTTTGAATCACAGTTTGGGAACTTGGTCTTTAAAGGGTTTGCCATCACTGGGTTAGACTCCTCATTACATCACAACCTTGTAAATACTGCATATCTGTTTTTTTTTTTTTTGGGGGGGGGAATTATTTCTACTATTATACCGCTCATCTCGTATTAGCTTTTTGTCCAATATTCCAGGACAGAAAGGTCTCAAGATTCAGTCAGAAAAACTTTACTGAACACAAGCTCTTTGAGTAGCTTTAATAAGCAATCTGCAGCAACGTGAAACCCACAGAACTGGAAAATCAAGGTGCTAGCATAGCCACAATACTAGGAAACACTGCATGTAAGCAGATTGTGTCATATCATTTATGCAATATCCTTTTAGGCAGGGAACTAACTGGAATCTTCTTGTATTGGTATGTCTACAGAGACAGATATCCAATCTATCACCTCACGTTGACATTAGTATCATCTGGGGGCAGCATGAGAAGTAGCCCACTGGGGCTGCTATTCTCTTGCCAAATGATCCTGGGAGCCAGAACAGACCCAGGTTTCGGAGTGGGAAAAGTTGACACCATTGTGCTAAAATTCAAGTGGTACAATATGCTATACAAGAGTCTGTACGGCCCCTCATAACGGGTTGGTTGACTCAAGTTCTAAAACTGCGTGGCCTGGAGAGTCAATTGCTATGACAAAATGGCATGTGTCCAGTTCCTTGAGACACCTCTGTTGTACCTCCATGTTCTCAGGGAGGTGTGCAACACAAGCTGCTCTGAAGATGCTGTTGGACTCCAACACGCATCAGCTGCTCAGCATAGCTTAAAGGTGAGGGACGATGGAGGATAAGGTAAAAACAATGCCTTCAAGTCCACACGTTCCACATCCCTGCTCAAAGTGCAAAGTCTTCTGCTTATATGCTGCCTCGTACCACTTCAAGTACTCTCTTTGCGGTTTACAGTTTTAATTACAGTATGCAGACTACACATTGCCCCTCCCCCAGCAAGCTGGGTAGTCATTTTACCGACCTCGGAAGGATGGAAGGCTGAGTCAACCATAAGCCTGCTACCTGGGATTGAACCACAGGTCGTGAGCACAGTTTTACTTCCAATACAGGAATTTAACCACTGCGCCATGGAGCTCCTTTTAATACAGGAGACAAATAGGGCAATGAGAAAAGACGACAGTAGTCCCCCACCGCAATGTGGTTCATATATTATGATCTCAGTACATCGTGTTTTTTTCCTTGAGAGAAGCAGGCTTCCAAAGAGAGGTTTTTAAACCCCTCCTGGCACCTCAGCAAACAGACCTAGGGCTGCTCCTGCCAGCTGCACTTGCAAAGAAAGGTTTTTAATCCCCTCCTAACAGCTGAGGTGCCAGGAGTGGCCCTTGCTGAGGCATCTGCATTTTGCTTCCAAAGAGAGATTTTTAACTCCCTCCAGACATCTCAGCAAACGGAGCTGGGGCTGCTCCTGCCGGCTACGTTTGCAAAGAGAGGTGTTCAACTAACACCTAACACCTCATCAAACGGACCTTAGGCTGCTCTGCTGCTGTTTCCAAAGAGAAGTTTTTAACCCCCTCCTGACATCTCAGCAAACAGAGCTTGAGGTCCTGGCAGCAAGGTTTCCTGAGGTGTCAGGAGGGAGTTAAAAACCTCTCTTTTGAAACGCAGCCAGCAGGAGCAGCCCAAGGTCAGTTTACTAAGGTGTCTGCATTTTGTGGATTTTCCTTTATTGCAGGTGGATCAGGCACCAAACTCCCGCAATATGTGGGGGAGTTCTGTATTAAAGTGAAAGCTTATTGAATCAGCCTCTGGAAGACACACATGTACAGGTTTCACACCATCACTCCTTCATGGGGATTTGGCACCTTTAAAATAGCTAAATCCTTGCCTTTTATGCAACTGACAGACTGTTCCAGATCCTGCCTGTCCAGGTGCAAAAGCAGAAAAGACTCTTGCTCCAAGCAAAAGATGGGCTGGAGCACAGAAGCCAGCCTTGCAGGTTAAGAGATGTGTTACCTTGAAGCAGACTAATAACAAAGCAACGAGAAAAGCCGTGAAATGGAAGTGATGGAAAATAACTGTTATTTTTTAAAAAGTTATTTAAAAAAAGTGACATACCTAAAGGACCACCTTCTTCCATATGAACCTGCCCATTCTCTAAGATCAGGCCAGGAGGCCCTGCTGAAGGTACCATCCCTCAAAGAGATAAGGGGGTGGCATGTTGAAGCAGGGCCTTCTCGACGGTTGCCCCCCCCAACTCTGAAATCCCCTCCCTATGGAGATCCACTTGGCGCCAACACTTTTGGCTTTTTGGTGCCAGGCAAAGACTTTCCTGCTTGGCCAGCATTTTAATTAGATTATTTGGTTGGACACATGAACAGCAGGGTGTTATAATTCATAATCTGTACTGTATGTTGTTTTAACTATATTTTATTTTATAGTTTTAAATAATTTTATTGTTTTATAGTTTTTAGTACTTGTTGTATGCCACCCAGAGACCTCTTGGTAGCGGGGCGGCTAAAAAATCTTGTAAATAAAAAAATAAAATAAATATTGTATAAAGCTCCTCAAGCCCACCACACCGGAGGAGGAGGGTGCAGGTGAGGAGACTGCTTGAGCCACTGCCCAATAAAGTCCTGGGGGAGGGGGTGACCACCTCTTCCCCTCTACTAGAAGTGACAAGAGAGAGTGGGTGGCTGGGGCAGAATCACAATTATGGGGAAAGGACTATTTTGACACCCTTGTAGCATATGAGGCACATGCCCCGTTTGCCACCGCCCCCCAGTTGCAGCCCTGACCATAACACAACAGCCGCAAGGTTTTTTTCTTTATGTGTACTATGATTAAAAATGTGGCAGCAAGTAGACTGGTGTTGTAAGATGTAAAGCCAGCATTTGTAAAGGCCTACTGAAGCAGACAAAAGGTAATTCTATATTGCCAGATACGTACCAGTAAAATACAATCGTTTCCCTATCCTTAACCAGAAGCAGAGCTAATAATACAACAGCAAGAGAAAGCCAAAGAAAAATGACAGCAACAGAACATCTAAATATCTCAGAACTAGACCTGTGGACACAAGGTAAATAGACTAGATAATATCTTGAGGTTCTCAGTCTGCTTTGCAACAGGATGATGGAGTCGGGCTTTATTTGCTTTGACCAGCTGGCATACTGTGTCTCTGCTGTTGTTTTGATTAAAAATAAAAAAGATTTACCTAAGGCACAGTACTCTGAGGGGTGGGGTGAGTCCTTGGCAGGCAGAGGGAACCACAACAACTGGCACATTTGCTTTGGCAAATATAAGAGGAATGGAGATAGAGGGAAGTACTAGGGAAGTACAAGGTTGGGTGGGGGACCCCTGGAACAGCATACGTCCTTGTTGTAGTCCTTTTCCCTATGGAAAAGCCCAGTCATTAACACCAACTGTGAGCTCCATGCCACCTCAACCTTGACATCTTTGCCACCTGGCAGGAGCCATTTCACCCGTCCTGTCCCATCTCGGGTGCTGAACATGAAAGCTTCTGTGCAAGTGGAAGAAGAATTCAGGAAGAACAGTTTGGTAGCCCCTGGGCCCGCCTCACCTACTGAATGGCCTGTGCCAAGATGCCTTGTTTTTCGAGTGTCTAGAGGTATTCCTTGCGTGTTAATAAAACAGAAGTACATGAAACTAGCTAATAAATGTCATTTGTTTGCATTTCTCGAGATGATTTATAGATGACCTTCAGCATTGCAGCCCCATGGTTACATAATATTAGAAATCCACCATGTGACTAAAGAGAAGTAATGACACAAGTTCTTGGAGTACTTCCAGTATCAAGAATGGGCATGCTAAGCAGGCCGTTTCCTAAAGCATGCAGTTAGACAAACAAGAACACAATAGCAGATATACATTATCAGAGCCTGGTAAAGTTTCAAATACAGTTACAGGCTAGATATGCTGTCTTGAAGAATTTTGAAAGTTGGAGTCCAAAACTGCAACTTTCCCATGCTCTGAAATACGCCCCTCTCCAAAACGGTACAGCACTCCTATTGGCAAATGCAAGTACTACTGTGTTTATCTTCGTTACTTCACAATGTGCTATGGCTATGCAATATCCACTTGTACAGAAGTAAAAACAGCAAACTCAGTTTACCTCTGAAATGGAAGCCTCAGTCATAATGCTTGTCATGGTAAATATAACCCTGAGAGCGTAAAATCTCAGCATCAGCCATAATGTGGATCATGCCAAGCAAACACCGGGATATCCATTTCCTAAGTCTCATCAGTTATATTAATAAGGCCACGAGTCATTACAGAATATTGTGGCCATTTATTTATTATTTTTATATTTCTATACCGCACCGATATTCCCCAAGGAACTCTGGGCAGCTTACATAGAAATCAACACATAACTAGTAGTTACAACTGATGTAGACAAATAATAAATCAAAACAAACAAAACCAATAAAACAATAAAATAGAAAGCAAAGAGTTCAGAAAGAGGCACAAAAGCAGAGAATGACGAAAACAACATCAGAACACAGGGGAGAGCAAGACAAACATTAGCGATCACCGAATGCTTCTTTAAAAAGTCAAGTTTTAATGCTTTTTTAAAAGCTGTTAAGGACTGAGTTTGGCGAATCTTGCTAGGCAATTTGTTCCACTTAACTGGGCCGGCCACTGAGAACCGCCCAATTGTGGGTAGCAATCTTACGGGCCTCCCTAGGGGTGGCCACCTGGAGCAAGAGTGCCAATGAAGCTCTGGTGGTTTGGGCTAGCACTAACCTTTGGGAGAGCCGCTCTGCTAGATATTCAGGTCCCAAATCATGGAGGGTTTTGTAAACCAAAAGCACACCTCATACCACTTCAAGTGGTCTCTGCGTGGTTTACAG
>JAHTLZ010000818.1:0-18764 GCA_023846285.1 Phrynocephalus versicolor
ACTTATTGATTTGTCCTTTCATTCATATTCTTGTCATTTAAAGTGAAGAGGATTCCCCCTTCATTAGGCTGGTGTCGGCAGAACAGAGTCCAGATTCCACAATATGTGACCAAAGATGTCCACCAACTGATATAGAATTGCTCTTCCCAAACAACATTTAATGTCATTGTCGCCGCCACCTCTTCCTTGTCCTTCCTTCATCATTATCTTGAAAAGATACTGAAAAGCTAACATAAAGCTGATGTTCATGTCTCAGCCTTGCTTTTTCACAGTTAACAACCAAAACTGTTGAAGGATGTGTGATTTTACATGCAATTGCATATGATCTGTTTCATAGAAATTGAACTGTGCAGTAGTTAAATTAGGAAGTGCATTGTGCCACACTTATCTTTAAGATGGGGGAAGGTGTTACACTATCAGCAATAACATATGTATTTCTGTATTGATATGTTATGTAGCTATTTTGTTTTATGTAGCTGTGATACTTCTAAATGGAAATTAACAGTGGTTGAGCTTTTGACTTTCACTAGAGTTTTCAGAAATTACTATGCATGTTTTGTTTTGTTGCTTATTTCAGTAGTTTAGGAGAACTACACATTTTATTTGGCCAGGATTTCTGATGATCACACATTCATTGACTCTCTTCACCCCTCGTTTCTTATATAAAATAGAATATCTCTGTGACTATTCTGTCACTTCTTGTTTCCATGGAGACACTCTTTGAATGCAGTTATAATTAGCATGCTGCAGCCACAGTAGATTGTCCTCTGAAAGAAATAAGAACATCCTAGGAAAGATGTGTTAGACTGTCAATTTTGTACACTTAAATGGAAGCAATTTTATGAACTATGAGGTCAAGCTAATAAAAATGTGCTCCTGAGGCATAGCAGTTTGGCTATGCATTAAACAAGACTGTCCCCAGATTTCTGCCACACATGTAAATTGTAATGGAAACATTGTGTTAAGGACTCCAGTTAGCTGAGTTTGCTGTATTCTTATATACTGGTTATGGGACTTATAAGAACTGCCTGTATGTAAGCCTCTTTGTAGGATCATCTCCAACCTCATGTCTGGATTCATGGGGATTGTTATTCTGATTTCTGGTAAATCAACAGTGGGTGTAATTGTAAATGGCATGAGCTATCCATTCAACCAAAGAAGGAAAAAGAAGTACAGTGCTTGTTTCCTTGAATTTTCTCTGTGTGGGATCCAATAATGTCATTCCATTGATACGACTTCCCTTCCCTCGATAGTGCCTCACGCACCCTCAAAACCTGTTTCAGAAGACGTTTTCTGGATGGCACAAAGAGGTGCAGGTGGAAAGGAGAAGAAAGTCTCATCTCACTAGCAGACATTCAATAGCACAGAGTGGGATTTAGTTCATGGTCTGTGACCACTCCTGTTCAGTCCATAATCTGAGTATACATACATGTGTGCATGTGCATACACATACACATAGTTCATCAAGTTAGTTCAGACATGACCAGAAACCTAGATGCTTTTCAGAGTTTTCTAGGTAGAGAGTACAATACTCAGAAGTACTTGGCCCTTCCATTCTTCTGGAGGCATCTTGGGACTATGCAGTTTGCCCAAGATCACACAGGCTGGCTCTTCTGGGTGCCAAAGTGAGGACATGAACTTCCAGCCTCTGGCCTCATACCCAGAAACTAGGTCTCAGAGCTATCTACGGATGTGTAAGCTTGAGTTAATAAGCACCAGTTAAAATTTATATCTTATTCAGGCAAAAACCTGGCAACAATAATTTTCAAAATTCTTTTTTGTGTGTAATTAAAGCCTGAATGATCAGCCTTTTAAATGACTCAATGAGCTACAGGTGCCCTAAACATAAATAATGCTAAGAAGTTGAGCATAAAATGGAAAAGCACAGATGAATTTCAACTTTTCTTTTCTGCAGCCTAATACAGGAGAGAAGAATCCATAGTGGAAGATTCCGCATAAGTGGAATCCAGTGAAAGTGGTGGTTTTATAAATAAGGGCCTACCTGGGGTGAGGTATGTACAGAGGTTTACATCAGGTTTTAGGATGTATATAGATTATATCAAAGAAATGGGACCTGGGAGGGCAAAGGAAAAAATGACATGGGGTATTGTTGAGAGAGTGTGAAAAGTAGTCAGAAAGCAATGGGGGTGGGGGAAGAAAGAGCCATATTCAGTCTTGTAAGAGGCTTATATTTGAGTGCTTATCCTTGATACCAAGACTTGTAAACTTATCAGCCACAACACTCAAAAACACTGCCTAATTTTGTGTAGGTCCCCCATGTGGACCTACTCGTTTCATTATGGACCTACTGGTTTTATTGTGGCTTGTTGGCTGGAGTTATAGGGCTGAATAATATTGCCTTTATATTGTTATATCTTTGTATCATTTATATTATTATTTGCTCTTCACCGTGGTTTATGGCTGAACTTTGGGTGATGAAACAAGAGTGGAGGAGATTTGAGAGCAGATGGAAGAATGACTTAATGGCATCTAACTGGGCTATAGTTCATTTGCTGACTAGGTGCTATGTTTGGGCAGTCAGGGAGGTCAAAATATCTTTTGTGTCCCTGCATATTGGTGAGGCCACGAACAGCCACACAGAACTGTTCCAGGTAGTTCATGAACTCACAAATCCTGGTCAGCTGAGGCTTCCTACTAGTGATTTCATTAGTGAGTCGTTCACAGCCCATTTTAAATTCAAAAGAGAGGCCATCCACTCCAGTCTGGACTCTGTTTTCACTGGTTTATCCCCATGTATTTCCAGTGCTGCATCCCCTCGGTCTCCTTGTTTCATTGAGTTTGGGCCTGTAACATCTGCTGAGGCCTCCAAGGCTCATTGTGGCCAGCAGCCTCTCTGCTCGATCCCTGCTGTTCTTGGTTGAATAAGATCACGGGGGGGGGGAGTATGTCAGAGTGGGCATCACTTATTGCCTCTGCTTCCTTCAGTGATGGGATTTTCCCCGATTGCCTGAAGGAGATGGTGGTAAAGCCTGTTCTTTAAAAAGCTGTCCTGGCTGTGGATGATATGAACAACTATCATCCCATAGCCAGTGCTCCCTTTCTGGGCAATGTGGTAGAGTGGGGACGATTTCCCTCCTGCTGGTTGATAAAGTGCGGAGTCTGGGTTTTATCCTGCATCTGGCTTTGTCCCTGGAGTCTCAGGTGGCAGTTGTTTCCAGGGCAGCCTTTTATCAACTTAGGCTAATCACCCAGATTCACCCTTACCTTGATGGTGACTCCCTAAGGACAGTTGTGCAAGTGCTGGTCATGTTGAGGATAGACCATTGTAATGTTCCCTATATGGGGCTTCGCTTGACTCTTATTTGGCATTTGAGTGGCACTGAGGCAAATCAATTTCCAAAGCTAAACTGAGAGATTGCTGGTAAGTTATCCCTTGTAAGGGAGATCTGTAAGCATTTGGGGCTTCCTAGTGCTACAGTAATGCTCATAGTGTTCTAGTGTACATTATTTGAATAAAAGCTAGATGGGCATGAAACAGAAAAATAGTGTTTTGTTTCACATCTGCGCTTGAAAATACTGATCTCGGTCATGTTTTGGCACCAATGTGGCAGGGGTATCTTCCTCAAGAGATTCTAGGTAATTCCCTGAAATTTGGAAAGGTTTGGGGGTCTTGGAGCTAAGTTATAAAGCTCCAAAGGGGGTTCCCCTAGGAACAAACTTTCTATGGGAATCGGAACTTCAGAAGCCAAGCCACGGGCAAGTGTAGCGCTGCCGCGGCTTGGTTTCCGATTCTAATTGGAAATATTTTTTCTTAGGGTTACCCCCTTTGGAGCTTGAGCAAATTTTGGGGCTTTCAGGAAAGAGCTTGAGCTCCCCAGCCATTGATTCCTCTAGGACAAATCATTTCATTCTAGAGGGAGAAAATTGTGTTTTGTGATGAGAATTATTCTTGGTTCTGCCACCAGAAGGGCTGAGATGGCCCACTATTTCCTGCCCTGCCCTGGACACACCAGGAAGGTCTCTTATACCTGAGAGTCTGATGTGGCCCAAAGTTTATTGCCTGCCTGCCTGCCTGCATCATGCATGCATGGTGCACTGAAACAGAAGGTCTGATACCTCCCATTGTGCCTTGGAATACCAAATTTGGGGGACTTAAAGTGAAGAATTTGATGAAGCTCCGCTGTAATTTCCATGCTCCTAGATTCCTGGGATCAGTATTTTTTGAGTACTTTTCAATTACAAATGTTTTTTTCCTGGGGGGGGGCAATTTGGAGCTGAATAACTCAGCTCCCTGAACCCAAAGTTCCCCAAATTTGGGGGTCTTGAAGAGAAGAGCTTGAGGAAGCTCTGGTGTAATTTCCATGCTGCTAGATGCCTGGAATCAGTATTTTCAAGTATACAACTTTCCAATTCCAAATTACTTTTACCTGGGGGACCCAGTTTGGAGTTGACTAACTCAAGGAAGCAACCCACCAAATATGGTTCCTCTAGGACCCAGGAGAGCCATTTTATAGTGAAATGAATAATTTTGTTTTGTTTCATTTCAGAAATTCTTTTAAAACATCATTAAAAATGAAACAAAATGAAACAAGAAACAAAACGAAACATTGTTTTTCATTTTGTACCCATCTCTACTGCTGTGTAACCATTGTACCATGAAGCACCTCATTAAAATGTGCCAGTGGAGAGCATCCGTGGCTGCTCTTTCAACCTGCTTTCCCTTATTTGTTTGTTCACTCTTCTCCCCTCTCTGCATGGCAAATATGAACTCTTGTTTACCATTCCAGGCAAGCAAAAGAGAGCAAACTTAAAGGACAAAGTGGTTAACAGCCTATCGTAGCTGTGCCTGCTTCATCTTCCCTTTTCATGCAAAAGTATACATATCCTCCACCTGCATCCACTTGCTGGCAAAATATTTGAAGCTGTTATATTTTTAGGCAGTATTTATTTCATATTTTGAGAACAGCTTTTGAAAGTGGTAAAAAATAAGGATGCAGTTCTTTGTTTCTTGTGAATGCCTGAGATTTAAATAGACTGCAGCTGTAAATCAGTGGTTTATGTCACACTCTTGGTTGATACTGATTATCTGGAGCCATTTCAATCTCATTTCATCCTGGTTTGGATTCTCTGACTGCTTTGAGAATCCTGCTTGATGGCCTGTACTAAACGAAAAACAGGAGGAGTGTGACTGCTGAGAGCTTTTAGTGCTACTGACTGTGATATCCTTGTGGCCTGAATCTTTGGCTTAAGGCCAATGGGGTTGGGAAGCTTACTGCAATCCTTTGAGTCCCTGGGAAATGATCCCTTGAAAGTGGTCTGTCCGACTGTTGTTCCTGTTCCTGGGAAATGTCCTGTAGGGTTCTGTAAAGTTAACTTTAGTCTACTGCGCTTTTTAACATCTCCACAGAAGCACTGGGTAAGTTTATCTGAGGATACAGAGTAAGTGTAACATTAGCATGTTGAAGATTATTTAGTTTTGTGTCTCTGTATGAAACATGGCTCTTCCTCAACTAGTACCTGGAATAAATGCTTCAGAGAATATAGGGGTGAATAACTTGTTTGAGTGCAGGGGGAAGAAATGTAAAGTCGTGTCAGACAAGTCAGAGATGAGGACCGTAAGGAATTCAGTAGATCAGGTGACTGAGGTAGCATCTTTTTATATGGGAGCACATGCCCCCTAAAAGTTCAATTTCATAGCTTGAGGTTATTCATGGACCCACTTTTTCTCTCGACACCCCACAAGACTGTGACTTAACAGTGAACTTTCCCAACTTCAGCTGGCTTAATTCCCAGTTTTGGACTGTGAGACTTGGCAACCATCACTCATAACTTGGTAATCTTTACAGAAGATGTGTGCAGTACTCTGTGTGAAATTGACCTTAAATATACCCTCCCCTCCAAACTTCAATCAATTCATGCATTAGGTTAATTTTTGAAGGATCTATGCTGGAGTTTCTACGAGCCAATCTCCTTCCTCCCTGCAGAAATTCTGATCAGGGTCATTGTATTCTCTATCCTATTCATGGAATTGTTAAATATGATCGGTGGGTATATAGACTACTTGGGTTTCATGTACCACTGTGTATATGATACATATGGTAATGTTTTAAAACTATGATATTCCTTGGCTTCCACGTAGTATTTCTGTAGGTATTTTTACTCCATATGTGGGAATGCTGTTGTCTTCCTATACAGTATGCATGGTTACTTAGTTACTTTCATAAGTAAAGGCACCTCCTTTCCTCAAAAAGCAGTTTTAGTGGTTCTCTTCTCAGCCTTATCTCAATTGTCAGGGACCACAAGGCCTCTGTGGAGAATAGAACACAGATCTCCAGGTTTTGGTTCAGTATTCAAATCAGTACTGTTTTACTGAAAAAGGAAACAAGTCAGTAAAGGCATTTTTCCCATTTCCAGATGATGCTATGCTTTCCAACTTCCATTGTTACAATTTATGTTTATATTCATAAAGAATAATTTTGTTCCCTATCCTTTTCATATGAAGAGCACTGAAATCCTGGTTAATCCCTAAAATGGGTTAAATATGGCTTCAACATTCCAAACATGTTCTTGTTTTTTTTCTGCTTTCCTTAGATATTGTCCTCTATTATTGGAATCATGATGGAGATGCACCAATGCCACATACACTGTAATTTCCAGACTGTATACTAGCAAATATTCTATCAAAACAGTGCCAGGAAAAATGCATACAAATGGAATTGTGGACTTTGCAGGAAATTTGGCACAATTTTATTAGAACATTGGTGAATAAAAGAAGAAAAAAAACCATACTCAGAAATTGACTCTCCCCCCCCCCCCCCACACACACACCATTTCAGAACAACTTGATCTCAGTACTGTTTTGGGGGAAGTATTGCAGAAAGTGATCTGTATTATTTGGGAATTTTTAAATTTACATTAAACAACTGCACTGTAGACCATTTTGTCTGCCATAATTGTGGAAAGTACTTTTACTCCAAAGATGTTTGTACTGCTCACTATCTAAATATATTAGGTGGGTGGTTGGACTAATTCACAAAGAGCAATAAGAAATAAGTTTTGTTTGGGCTCTTTTTATCCTTCAAGCTCTTTTATGGCATGGATTCTGATGCTCTGTTCTGGCATGCTTACCAAGTCCGACTTTATCTTGACATTGTCCCCAATCACTCAGGCTTTATTACCTGGCCCTCTGCTTTTTCATTTAGGACCCTCCTTTAAAAGTGAACCTGTTCCAGCTAAACAGAAGCTTCTTAATGTTCCTCACAGGCTGATCCATGACTAGGTGCCAAATTGTTGTTTAGAAATATATTCCTTTAGTTATTTGCCTGCTCTGTTCTACATGGGGGACCCAGTGGTTTACTGTCCAAAGGGGTTGTCAAGTCCGCACCTGCTTAGCATTCAGAAATACTGTAGCATCAGGTGCTTCCTGGCTGTTCACTAGGACCAATGCCAAATCTTAAATGGCCATTTGACGGTAAGAAGAACTAGAAATTGTAAACAGTCATTTTGGACTAAGAGATTATGGTAATCCCTTGGAAAAAGAACCTCCATATTTGTATTTTAAAGCGTTTTCCTTTAGTGTGTTTTAATTTACAAAGTTTTCTGTGAACTCTCCAGTGAGTCAGTAAACAAATATGTAATTTTAGTCTAAATGACATAGAGCTCAGTATTTCTTCATAAGTTTCTGCAGAATGAAATGAACAAGCCCCAGTTGCTTATTCCTTAGCAATAACCATTTTCAGTCTGTGTATGTGATATTACACAAGCCTAATTAAACCAGAGGGACTAGCAGGGAGAAAATGTTAGAACTTGATTCAGCTTTCAGACAAATAAATATCAAGCCACAGGAAGCTGGTGAAGCTGTTTGTGCTATTTTACAATGTCCAGGATCCAAAGAACTCTGCAGTTAGTCAGGTGGCTGCAAGGGGACTTATTTTTTGATCCTTTTTAGTATTTGTATACTCACTGTTGCTAAGTTTATGTTGGCTTTTAATGATGTAAGCTGCCTTGAATCCTTCTAAGGAGAAAGGTGGGGTAATTTTTTAAACAAACAACCTGCTTAGTTGACTCTAGGTTTGTGTGTGTGTGTGTGCGTGCGCGCGTGCGTGAGTGAATGTGTTTTACATTTGACATTTCTTACATATAAGTTTCCCGTTTCCCTCTCCCTCTTCCTTTTTATGCATTCGTTTGTTTGCCCTGCTCTTGCTCTTATGGTACGTAACAGCTTTCAGCAATTTTGATTTGCATTTTTATTCTCTTCCTGTATGTTTATGTAGCCGGGTGCTTTGAGAGTAATATATTTCTTTATGTAAATTAATAAAATATAAATATAAATAAAGTATTTGCAGTCCTTGTTATGCTGTGAACCTACTTATCCTGGGGGTACAAGGAAAGCTTCTTTGGTGTTAACATGCATACCGGTAGTATGAGGTTGGGAGGTCCGTTCACAGTGAGATATAAAGGAGTAGGGTCCCCCTGACAATTGACTCTGGTTGTGTCCAACTCTAGGAGGCTGGTCCTCATTTCTGTTTTGTAAGCTCAAGAGCCGGTATTTGTCCATAGACATATTTCTGTGGTCATGTGACCAATATAACTAAACACACAAGCACACGGAATACCGTTACCTTCCCACTGGAGTGATACCTATTTATTTTCTTGGATTTTTAGGTGCTTTTGAATTGCTAGGTTGGTAGGAGCTGGGACAAGCAACAGGATCTCATCCTGTCACGTAGATTTGAACTGCTGACTTTTTATATATAAGTCCAGTAGTTCAGTAGTTTAGCCCACAGTGTCACCTGCATCCCCAATAAGACATAGTTCCCAGTAAATATGCCCAGGACTGTGGTGTGAAATTCACATGCTGATCCATTATAATTAACCAGTTATTTGCTTGTAAACTTCCTGAATAATTTTGTCCCTATATAGTAGACTACAATAAAATTAAGGAGGGTGTTGTCTTTCTGATTTATTCTGTACACAAAGGGACCAGCATGCTGTTTCAGAAAACATCCTTTTTGCTCTAGGCAAAAAGTTGATGTGATTTTGAAAACTCTAAAGAATTAAACTAGTCTTCTACCCCTTCAATCCTCTTTTATATTTTTGCACTTGAGAGGCAAACCAGCCATGTACCTTTCTGTCACCCTCTGCAGCTGAATCTACACAGGCAGCAAAATGAAGGGAAAATAAGAAAGCAGAGTCTTAAGGTAGTAAAATGATCTATACTACTTCTGGCTGCAAAAGAAAATCACATTTCTCAATGTAAGCAAAATAAAAATTGTGTTAGTGGAAAAACAAGACTATAATTGCATTGAGAAGGCTGGCCTAGCATTTTTCTCCCTAATGTGCTGAAAATTTATAGTTATCCCCTCCCCACCCCCACCCCCCCCAAAAAAAAACTTTTGGGGCATGATTCTAATTTGCAGAGTTTGGAAATGATGTATTATAGATAATATGTTATTTTCTACAGTAGAGGTGGCATAACAATGTTTCGTTTGTTAAGTAACCTAACAACTTTCAACTGTTAATGGCCTCAGGAGCATTCGGTCTCTCTTTCCTCTTGCGCTTCTTTCGTGGCAGCTTGAGGGCAGTTCATTGGAAATGGGGGCTTTGGAGCCCTTTGGGTGATGCAGATCCACACAGCACAATAAGTGAGTGGAGGTGGGGAGCAGGTTTAGAGGTGCTAACATCTCCCTTACCAAATCATGGGGGTGGTGGAATCCACCTTTTTTTTTCTAGGTGACATAGACCCTAGTTGTGGGCCTGGGTGTGGGTTTTAACCTGTTGTTAAATCACCCGGAATAGTGGAGTGATTTAACAACAGTGGAGTGGTATACAAATGTAAGCCATCCATCCATCCTTCAGGCTGGAAATATTGTGGATTACTATATGCACATAGGAGTAAGACTAGTGACAGTGTTGTTTTAGCTCCCTGCCCCTTCATTCCTGTGCACGTGTTTCTGATGTGTAGGCCATTGCTGAAAAAAGGAAAAGCAAGGCTATGCTGGTGACCCACCTGGCTGACCAGCTAACCTAGCTGCTGCTAGTACATTCATTGAGTGGAAACTTAAACTTAAAGAGTAGCTCCCATGTGTGAGTATAGGCTTTAGGTTTTTCTCTACAGAGGTCTGTGTGGGGTGGGGCCCTCAGCTAGGGCAAGCACACGGTCGAGTGGGTGGAGCCCTTTTACATGTGACTGCTATCCTTGAAAGTTACCCATGTATAGGGCTTTGGTCTTAATGTAGACTCTCTGCCACACAGCAGGAAATTGCATCAGGTTAGATGGCCTGCCAAACAGTGAACACAATGCACCGGCTATGTATTGTGCCTTGCCAGGCATTTGACTGTTCCTTTTGTACTCCCAGCTGAAAACTGGAACAGGAATATTTGATAGGGCTGGTGAACACCATTCCATTCAGCTAAGCTGATTTTGGGCCATTCCCCTGAAAATGTTTGTTAGCACTAAGTAAATAATTGACAACTGCTTAGAGGTGACATTCACATTTTTAAATTTGATTTTCATATTTCAGTGACTATAAAATTGAATTTGAATGTTAAAGTTTGATTGTCAAGGACTGTGTGATGTTTCAAATAATAGGATTGTGGGGAAATGCAGCCCTCTCTGCTGGGCATTTGATTATCAAATTAAATAGATTAGTGTCATATCTAATAGAAAAAAGTAATCTTAACAACAGAATCAGACTCTAAGAACAAAGTAACAGCCATGAAAATATAGGTAACATCTAAACATTTCAAAGACAATCTGGCCTTTATTGTAGAATTGTTGGGGGAATTTTGAAATTAGTTTTTAGTCTGACCCATCGTTTTCTCTATGTCTGAAGGTACAGTTGGGCTTCTGAAGTTAGAAAACTTGAAAACAGCAAGATGTGTTGTAACTTGCTGAGTTGGCATCTATGTCAACACAGTAGGACCCCAGTATCCACTGGGGATTGGTTCCAAGCCTTCCAGTGGATAATGAAAACCGTGGATAAGAGAGAACACCAAAATGTTCACCAAAACTGCTGTTTTGTGATAGTATCTTGCTTTGCAGCTACTGTTTTGCAACAGTAGCTTGCTTTGCAACTGCTGAATTATTTATTTTTCCTCTGCCAATCGTGGATAACTGAATCAGTGGATAATGAATCAGTGGATACGGGGTCCTACTGTACAGTTTAAAGCACGAGTAAGCAAACTGATGCTCCATATAATTTTGGATTGCAACTTTATAAACCTTGACTTTTAATCATGCTGGTTGGGATTCGTGAGATTTGTAGTATAAAATATTTGAATCCCTCCCCATTATCTGATTTGGGTGCTTAGGACCATATCCATTCTACAGAGGAGGATAGCTCAGGAAAGCAATTGGTCAGAGCAGCTCCTGTCATAAAGTACTGCCCATTGTACCCAATCATCTCAGGTGGAGCATTGGAGGGTTCCATCACTGAAGGAGGCTTGCAAATTGTCAAAAGGAACTGAGCTTTCTCAGAGGTGGCCCCTTGACTTTGGAATCAACTCCCGCCTGAGATCTGCTTGGCCCCTGCACTGTCTCTTTTCAAGAAACATCTTAAGACATGGCTATATAGAAAGGTTTTCCCTGGTTACTAATTTAGCCTATTATGATTCACTGCTTACTCTCCCTTGTGTTGTTCTGCCTTTAGTTTTTTGTTTCTCATCTTCTATTGATATAACCTGGTTTAGTTATGTTTATTGTTCATTGTGTTCATTATATTGTATTGTTCATCTATGCAGTGTATAATATACTATTTTGTACAGTCCTTGACACCTGTTCATTTTGTAAACCGCCCAGAGTGGCCCTGTTGCCTTTTGGCAGCTTTCTCTCCATGCTAGTGTGAGAGCTTTGGTTCCGAATTTTGGAGTCCTATGTGTTCCTGGGCTACAACTCTTCACCACTATCCGAGCCAGCCAGGATTTCTGGAAGTTGCAGGCTGGGAACATTTGGGGACCCAAGGTTGAGAACCAATGTGTTAGAGGTTACATTTGGAATAACGAAAGTAAGAGGGAGTAAGGCCTTGACCACAGGACCTTTGTACCAATCTAGAACAAAATATTTTCATTGTCCAGGCTGGGGCACTTGGAAGCATCTGCTGCTTAAAATGAAAGTGGTAGGTTTCCAGTAGTCAGTCAGTCAGTCAGTCTGTCTGTCTGTCAGTCTGTCTGTCTGTCTGTCTGTCTGTCTCTCTCTCTCTCTCTCTCTCTCTCTGTGTGTGTGTGTGTGTGTCTGTCTGTCTGTCCCTCCATCACCTCATCTCTCGTGAGTTTCATGCTCCTAAATACTGTCCATTTAGGAACTAACCTAATGCTCTGGATCCCAAAAACCACCATTTTGGATTGGGAGTGTCGAGAAATTTTACATTTGATTAAGCATTTATGATTGTGTTTGTGGAGAATAAAAAAGAGGCCAGATTGGAAGTTAGGTTCGAATCAAATAGTTTTGATGACATTCTAGAATTGCAAGATACAGTTTGAATGGTTTATGAATAGCTTCATAACTGAGACATTAAATTACAGCCTGTGTAACCACATGAGGAGGATGAATACCATACACATAAAACACCTTTATTGCCAGTTATGTCTAAGATTGAACTGAATGAAAATCTATCACGTGGGGAAATCTATCCTGCAGGAGGGAGGGAGAAAAAGAGGGAGAAAAAGAGAAGGATGAGAGGGGAAGAAAATTTGAGAAATGAGGAGAAGGATTTCGGGGCCCATGACCCAGAAATATGAGAGGAGGAAAGGATTACAGGTCATACAATGTTGGAAGGCATAGATTATGGCAATACAAATTAGTAAATCTACACACATGAATCTATGTATCTATATTAGTTTTAGAACCCAGCGGAATTCTGTTGTAACATGGGACTGCTATCTTTACAGCACAGTCGTCTTGTGGGTTTTCCTCCTAGCAACTGCTGAGGTGATGCAAGCATTATCATGCCTCAGCACATGGGCACGTGACACACTGGGGTGTTTATGTGAGTGCATAGGAAATCCCACTTGTTAAAGGAGGATTAAAATAAATAAAATATATTGCAGAAACCAATTACTGGAATAAACCACAATCCTTGTAAAATTGCTGGTTAATATCGATTTTCTTATATGTTTACCAAGTTAAATGAGCAGTCTGAAATATTTATTGCCTGTTCAGAATGAGTTTTCAGTGTCATGCATACTCTTTAGGTAATATTAGCTGTTTACTTTCCAACTTTGTGAGAAATGTGGGTTAATTTGATGCTCATTAAGAAGGACTCCTTTAGGCAGGAAGTGTGGTGGTTGGTATTCTAGCACTTTATTCCCAGTGGAGCCCCGCAGTCCTACTGGGATGCTACAAAGCAAGCTGGTGTGTGCTGAAATACAAAGAGGAACTTTCAGATGGGATGCAAGCAGGATTTTATATTCTCTGTTAGAAAAGCCATTGTCTGAAGGTTTTGGATTAGCGTATATTATGCTGGCAGTTGGTACCATTTGGCACCAGAATCATTTTTTCTGATGGTTCATGGATTTATTAAGAATAATTGCTCAATAACATTTTGACATTGCTTTCAGTTTCATTTTTTCTGTTCTTTTTGATAGTATTTGAATCCTGTCAGCTGATATTCCTCAAGGCACGGCATGTTGCCCTAAGATGAGGGGAAAGGGACAGATGCTACTGCACTGGCTCACACAATTATGTGTCGTGTACAGCAATAATTTTTAAGCCTCTCTTATGCCCATGTTCTCACCCATAGAAGTGAGCAAAGATACTTCTGTGGGATCGTGAAAGGTTTAAACATGTTTGTGAGAGCAAGAATGGGCAGAGGAGGGAAATGAATGGTAGCAACCAAAGTCAGAAGTTTGGGCTGGATCCTCTGTTCTCCACCCACTTTCCATCATTGCGCCTGAAGTAAGTGGCATCATATCTTGTCTACTCCATCTCAAGGCATGGATACAGCCTCCACAAGAAAAAGGGCAAGGAGGATAATTTGTCCCCCGCCCCCCGCCTCCAAAGAAAAAAGTTTATTATTTCAGAAAAAGGGATAGACCAGTTTAGTTTTTGTCACACCTACCTCTAGCTTTTTGCTCATCTCAGTTTCCATGACTCATCCTAGTTATAGTCCTGAACAGGAGTGACACTGATTTAGAAGTGATGGAAATCTTGTCCAATCTGCTCATTGGACAAGGGAAATAAGGGAAATAAGGTGACAGGGAAATAAGGTGATTTATTTGGCTATCCTATCCAGGAGAACCTAAAAGAGGAGGGTTGTTGGGTTGATAATGAAGAAAAAAATGAAGTTTGGATCTGTGCCCCATGTTGTTATCATTTTCATTCTTTAACCACTTGATATAGTAGTGTGTTTAATACCTGGGGTCAAACCCTTTAACTGAAAGTTGTTTTAAAAACTGACAAGCGTGGCTTGGTTCTGGTCATAAGCTCTCTCTAAATGTTCTAGAAATATTGAAGCTCGGAAAAAAACTGTTTTTGTCCCTGGGAAAAACCAGAATTTTTTGGAAAAATTGAAAGCAATGCAACATTAGCAGTCTCCCCCCACTTTTACAGCTTGAAAGTCATTCTGTTACTTTAGGAACATAAAATATGACTATATGGACAAATTGATTTGGCATACAATTATCACAACTAGCATATTATAACATAATCTATCCAAACAATTATTACAAACACAATTTACTTTTTAAATAATATTTATTTGTAATTGTAACAAATGGAGTAACAATCTCCTGAACTGTTTACTAGCTTATGTGGAACAAAAAAAAACCTCTACAAAACAATGTTTAAAACTGTAGAATTAACTATTATTCATATTTCCTCTCCACAGTATTAAATAAAAATGAAATAAAAACGTCATTCTCGTAAAAAGAATTGAAAAGGGGGGAAATGTATAGAAGGGAGCGGAACTAAGTTTCAATGAATGGGCATGAAATTTAATCAGAATCATTTTTTGAGCTGTAATTATCAATACCAGTCTTCTTCTGTAGCTACACTGTTGTTTCTGTTACTAACACAGTCATTATGGACTTCTAAAAACTGAAGGTTTCTCTGGTTTGAAACAAACTTCTCTACCCTTTCCCATGTCAGGTTATTTCCTGATTGAGTGTGTTTCCAAACATAGGCCAAATTCTTTCACATGCTGCAGAAGATGGAGGAATCTGAAGAAGGTGAAAAGCAAAGGGAGTCAGAGGCTGTGCTGTGCAAAGACCTTGGCACCATGTTGTTTTCTTTTTCTTTTTCATTTTTTTCTAGTTTTTTTTTGGAAGAAACAAAAAAGGCTTCAGGGAAAAGCAGGCCCCCCCCCCCCACATCCCAGCTCCATTTTTCCCTAGTTTCTTTCTGGGACTTCACATCTTTACTCTAGATTAGAGATGGGCACGACTTAGCGGTATTCCCGTTTCCGTTTCCGTTACTCTACGGAAACGGTAACGGGAATTACTCTGCCAGACTTCGAGCTCGAAACGACGAACGATTTGGTCTGATTTTTCGTGGTTGTTACTTGCATCGCGGCAATCGCGCGCGATGCCAAGCGGCACAGAAAAAAAGTTTTTAAAAGTTAAAAAACCCGGTTCCCGGCCAAAAAGCAGGCGGAAATATGCCTGCCGTGCCTCAGGGCACCTACCAGAGGGGTGGTTTCTGGAGGTCCCCGCCCGGCCTCCCCCCTCCTCCCTCCTGGGCTGCTCTGGTGGGACTCACCGCAGGCTCGCAGCCAGCAAAAAGCCCAGTCTCGCCGCCGGCCGCCAAAGCGCAAGCAAGCGGCACGGGCAGCACAGGAAAAAACTTTTAATTTAAACTCTCCCCCCACCCATTCCCGGGCCAAAAAGCAGGCGGAAAAATGCCTGCTTGACTAAGGGCGCAGGGCACCTACCGGAGGGGGGTTTCTGGTCTGGAGTGGGGGTCCCGCCTCCCCCCCTCCGTCCTGGGATGCTCTGGTCTGGTGGGACTCGCCGCAGGCTCGCAGCGCCAGCCAGCAAAAAGCCCAGTCTCGCCGCCGGCCGCCAAAGCGCAAGCAAGCGGCACGGGCGGCACAGGAAAAAACTTTTAAACTCTCCCGGGTCTCCCCCCACCCATTCCCGGACCAAAAAGCAGGCGGAAAAATGCCTGCTTGACTAAGGGCGCAGGGCACCTACCGGAGGGGGGTTTCTGGTCTGGAGTGGGGGTCCCGCCTCCCCCCCTCCGTCCTGGGATGCTCTGGTCTGGTGGGACTCGCCGCAGGCTCGCAGCGCCAGCCAGCAAAAAGCCCAGTCTCGCCGCCGGCCGCCAAAGCGCAAGCAAGCAGCACGGGCAGCACAGGAAAAAACTTTAAACTCTCCCGGGTCTCCTCCCCACCCATTCCCGGGCCAAAAAGCAGGCGGAAAAATGCCTGCTTGACAAAGGGCGCAGGGCACCTACCGGAGGGGTGGTTTCTGGTCTGGAGGGGGGGTCCCGGCCTCCCCCCCTCCGTCCTGACATGCTCTGGTCTGGTGGGACTTGCCGCAGGCTCGCAGCGCCAGCCAGCAAAAAGCCCAGTCTCGCCGCCGGCCGCCAAAGCGCAAGCAAGCGGCACGGGCGGCACAGGAAAAAACTTTTAAACTCTCCCGGGTCTCCCCCCCACCCATTCCTGGGCCAAAAAGCAGGCGGAAAAATGCCTGCTTGACTAAGGGCGCAGGGCACCTACCGGAGGAATTGTTTCTGGAGGGGGGGTCCCGCCTCCCCCTGGGCAGCCGGACTCGAGTTGCCATGCCATGCGGTGCGGGCGGGGGATCCAAAATGGGGCGGCGAACGCAATATTGTTTTTGAAATCGTGGTCCAAAAACACACAAGCACAACAGAAACACGCGGAAATTTATAAACTGCCAGATTTTTCACAGTAGCAGTGGGTTTTTTCTTGCAACAAAATGTCTCTCCTCTCCTCCTCTGTCCTCCATTTATTTTATTTTATTTTATTTTTTTACACCCACACCTGCGCAGTGCGCAATGATGGGCTGACCCAGTGGCCTGGCCAGGCATGTGGGAGGGGACGGCCATGCAAATTTTTGGAGCCATCCCACCAATTGCATGGCCACTTGGCCACTGAGACTTCTGGGATGTGCCAAAAAGCCCCCTAAAACCTGCCCTAGCCCCCTAACCCCCTAACCCTAATCCTTGACTCCTTACCCATACGTCACAGACTGTCTTCTTAGTGGGTCAGAGAGGCACCCAGAGGTGCAACCCAATAGCCCACTGTAACCTTACCCGTCAATAGCCTAACCCTAGCCCTTGCACTAACCCTAACCCTAACCTATAGCCAGATCTACTTGCATTGCACTACACGCAAGTACGATTCCCTTCTTTGTGGGACATGGCAGGTGCGACCCAGTCTTCACGGTTCTCCTTGACGGAGGGTCGTACCAGTGGACTGGTCTCACTGTCTGCAAATGGTATGCATATCCATATGGCTATGCATGCCATTTTGCAGCAGCAGGTGAGGAGGGGAGACCCCCATGTTGAGGGGTCTCTTGGAGCCTGCTGCTGTCCCTTCCTAGTGGGTGAGGATAGGAGGCACCCATGGGTGCCTCCAGGAGCCCACTTTCCCTTTATAGCGGGCCAGAGGAGGCACCCACCCCACAGAGGTGCCTCCAGGAGCCCGCTACCCCCCCAAAAAACCAGTATAACGACAACGAAAAAACGAAAAAACGAACCGACTAATTTTTGCGAAGTTTCGCGAAAAACGGAAATGAGCTGACACGGGCTGCCTCCGACACACGACAACTCAAAAACGTCATTTTCCCTAGTCGTGCCCATCTCTACTCTAGATCAATGAAATTTTCCCACAGAGGAGGCAGTGCACCTAACCTCTTCACCCACATATGCTCCAAATAATCTCAGTTGCCCCCTCAACAAAGACACAGTGAAGATGCAAACACCCAATCCCTGACTCTACAGCCACAAAGCTATGTAGTTGCTCTGTGCTGTCATCTGGTTTCCGACTCATGGCAAACCTATGAATGAACACCATTCCAAAATTCCCTGTCCTCAGCTGCTCTGCTGAGCTTTTGCAGATTGAAGCCCACAGTCTCTTTTTGCATGTGTAGAGCTGCCTAGATGCCCTGAACACATCCGATCTTGCCTGATTTCGGAAGCTAAGCAGGGTTGGCCCTGGTTAGTACTTGGATGGGAGACCACCAGGGAATACCAGGTGCTGTAGGTGCCTGGAATAGGAACTGGCAAGCCACTCCAGTATTACTGCCAAGAAAAATCCATGGATATGGGGTCACAAAGAGTTGGCCACAACTGAAACAACACAACACACACACAAACCCATCTCATATGTATTTGGCATTCCGTTTCTTGCTACCACCTTTAGGCAATCATAAAATAAGTTCCTTATCTGTAGTGCAGTATCCACATTTGTGTGGATTTGTACAGTTACACTGATCTTCAAGGATCTTTCCATCAGCGTTAATATGCCAAATCAATAAGGGCAGATTTGCTAACTAAATCTTAACTTGAAGTACAAGCTGTAACGTGAATACTTTAGGGGCACTTTTAGGATAGATGTGCAATTAAGTTACTAAGGTTTCAGTTCAACAAACACTTCAGAAAAAGTCTCTCTAACCTCAGAAAGGGCTTACTTGTGGATGGGCGAAGGCTTGCACGTCTGTGTGGTTTCTAGCACTCTCTGACTGAATGAGATACGTTGGTGTTGTCCGATGTGAATTGCATAACCTGTAGTTTGTTCCTTGGGATTTTGGATTACCTCTCTACTTTGGCTTGGTGTAACATGGGAGAACATCTTGCAGCTGGGAGGAGGGAATATGTGCACCTTCAAACTCTCCAGTATGGT
>JAHTLZ010000819.1:0-18852 GCA_023846285.1 Phrynocephalus versicolor
TTGTGACTCAGACCTCTCCAGGCCTGGTTCCTGCAGCAATTCGATCCTCTCTGGGACCCTCCCAGCAAACTCCTCACCATTCCATTGGACTTACCTCTTCAACTTCGCTGGTGGTCCTGCTGCTCCAACATCCTTTCCGGGCGGCCCTTCAGGTATCCATTCCCGACCATACAAGTAACGATGGATGCCAGCAACACGGGTTGGGGTGCCTTTTGCCTCTCACATTCCATCCACGACACCTGGACTCCACAGGAGAGGATGCTCCATATCAACGAACTAGAGCTGCTGGCGATCTTCAAGGCGTTTCGGGCCTTCATCCGACACTTATCCGGCAATGTCGTACTGGCGGTGACAGACAACACAACCGCCATGTACTACATCAACAAACAGGGCGGAACCCACTCGCAGCATCTTCTGCAGCTCACGATCCGCTTCTGGGACTGGTGCATCTCCAACAACATCCATCCAATTGCAATGCACTTACCAGGAGAGGAGAACTTCGATGCCGACGGCCTCAGCCGTCAACTTCAGACGACCCACGAGTGGGAACTGCATCCACGGACCTTCAGCCTTCTTTGCAGCAAGTGGGGCTCTCCTTGGGTGGACCTGTTTGCCTCCCCAACAAACACCAAATGTCAGGAGTACTGCTCCAGAGCAGGGAAGGGACTTCATTCCTTGGGAGATGCTCTCCTCCTCCCATGGTCGGGGGACCTCCTTTATGCCATCCCTCCCATTCCTCTGTTACACAGGGTGGTCATAAAGACTCTTCAGGAGAGGGCCAACCTCATCCTGATCACCCCTTGGTGGCCTCGACAACCCTGGTTTGCGTCCCTTCTACAGATGTCCTCGGAGCATCTACACCTGGCCCAGTTTCCGGAGCTTCTCTCACTGGAATTTCTTTATTTGTGGTTGACAATGGTTTTGACCCTGTCAATCCATCACTCCCATGGGTGTTACAATACCTCCTGCACTTAAAACGTTCAGAACTGACTTCTGTGTCTCTCCGAGTCCATCTGTCAGCTATTGTGGCTCACCAGCCACAGTTTTCAGAGGCAGCTACATTCTTCAGGCACCCTAGAATGAAGCGCTTCCTCAAAGGACTCAAAAACATTTTCCCTGACAGGAAGCCAATTCCACCTCAATGGTTCCTATCCTTGGTCCTGCGGGCCTTGCAACGCCCGCATTTTGAGCCTATGGCTTCTACAGACATTAGGCTACTCACCTTAAAAACTGCATTCTTGGTGGCCATTACTTCGGCTAGAAGGTCCAGCGAGCTCTGCGCTCTTCGGTGTGACCCTCCATATTTACGTTTCCACCCTTATAGGGTGGTGGCTTATCTTGATGTTACATTCCTTCCTAAGGTTGTTTCCTCCTTTCATGTTTCTCAACCTATTGCGTTGCCAAACTTATTTCCCAATCCTACCACCAGGATTGAAAGGGACATGCACACACTTGATGTCAGGAGGTCCCTAGCCTTTTATGTCTCTAGGACCAAATCCATCAGAAAGACTAATAAACTGTTTGTGTGCCATGATCCTGCGGTACTGGGTAATCCTGTCTCTCCCCAACGGTTTGCCCGCTGGATAGTTCAGACTATTAAGCTCGCCTATGAATTGGCCAAGGTACCCTTACCCTTGGGTATTCGTGCTCACTCCACTAGAGCTATGGCCTCCTCCGTGGCCTTCCTGAAAGGTGTACCCCTGGATGATATCTGCCAGGCAGCCACCTGGTCTACACCTGACACCTTCGTGACCCACTACAGGGTGGATGCCCGTGTGAGGTCGGCCACTTCCTTCGGGAGGGCAGTGCTTTCCTTTGTGATGGCGTGACTACCCTCCTGCCTGTGAGTACTGCTTGCAATCACCCATCTGTGTTGCTTCATGAAGGCCACGATGGAGAAGAACCAGTTACTTACCTTCATGAAGCCACACAGCACCCGCCCGCCTCCCCTCGGACCATCACGCCCTGACTGGTACATCCATTACCTGTCATCCTGGCGGTCAAGAGGAACTGAGGTGTTTAGGCGGGAACACCCTGGCTCATGTGCAGGGTGCGGGGGTGGAGACTAACTAACTTTCCTATTGCTAGGGAAGTTCCGACCTCTGGCGCAGGGGCGCCTGGGAAACCCATCTGTGTGGCTTCACGAAGGTCCACTCGAAGAACCACCTTTACAGGTAAGTAACTGGTTCATATACGCCCAGCCTTACTTATTTATTTATTTATTATTTATTTCTTATACTTATTAACCGCCCGATTTTTCCATAGGGGACTCTGGGTGGTGTACAGATGTCACCCAACAGTGACTACCCAACTACATAACAAACAGCCTTCCCCTCTATCTGTCTACATAACAAACAGCCTTCCCCTCTATCCCTCAGTTCAGTCATTTTGGCAGCAGCAGATACATGTGGAACTGAGGTAAGAAGAGGCGGAGCTGGGCTTATATAGGGGAGGGAGGTCAAGTTTCAAGTTTATTGCGGCCATATGACCCGTATAAACAAATATACAGTGAATCATAAAAACAATGAGAAAGAGTAAAACTACGAATGGGTAAAAACATCAGGAAGATGGATGAATGGTCGAGGTAATCTATGCTCTCTTGCGTATGGCGGCCAGAAAAAACTTTGCTACCTGGGCTGTAACATAAGAATTCTTATCTATTAAACAGTATTGGACTAACCATCTAGAAGGGTGGCCCTGGAACTTCTTCAGCAATGGAGCAATTAAGTTGTTTCTAATATGATCATAAAAAGGGCAAGATAAAAGCACGTGTTGGATAAATTCCGGGGACTGGTTTCCGCATGGGCAGAATCTTTCTTGGCTTGGAATCCCCGTAAACCTACCCTGAAGGAGTGCTGATGGCAATACATTCATCCTGGCCAACATGAAAGCTCTGCAAGCCTGTGGTGAACAAAGTGAGGTTAAATATGCTGCAAGGGTCTTATACGTTGGAAACACACCTTGTGACAAAGGGGAGCAGGTTCTATGTGCCAGGGAGAAAAGTTCCTGCCTCTCTATGTCACTTAGCCTCTGGTTAAGAATTCTTAGAGCCTGTTTCTGCCCTAATGTCAAAATATGGTCGAGCGGGATACCTATAGACCTAATTTTTTGATTAATGAAGGATTGCCACTGGCTTTGGTAAGAGTCAGACAGCAAGTTAGACATGTACCCAATTGGTCTGCACAAAAAAGGATTCTAAGCCAGTCTTTGTGGGAGGTCTTTGTGTAGTTTCAGCTGTAGACGGTTCTGAGAAGTTACTTAGTGTGCGCACATTAACCCAATGTGTGGAATCACAAAATGACCACTCAACCAGAGTTACAGGTAATTAACTTCTATTTCTGCATTGTGTGTCGGGATTCTGCTGTGCATGCCTTTTACTATGATTCTGCATTGTGAGGGAGGTTCTGCTATGCATGCCTCTTACTGTGTCTTATGCATTTTGGGGGGCAGGGGGTTCTGACCTTTCTGACTTCTGGAATGGATTAATTGGTTTTCAATGTATTCCAATGGGAAACCGCACTTTGGTTTACAAATTTTTCATAATAAAGACATGTCCCGTAGAAGTGATTAATTTCATAAACTGGGGTATCACTGTAAATGTAAGAATTAAAAAAGGTCCATGTAGTTCAACATGGCCTTATGCGTGCATCATAAATGTAACAATTTATATTAGGATATTAATTTAGAAGCCCCATGGTGCAGTGGTTAAATGCCTGTACTGCAGGTAAAACTGTGCTCAACCTGGGGTTCAATCCCAGGTAGCAGGCTCATAGTTGACTGAGCCTTTCATTCGTCTGAGGTCAGTAAAATGAGTACCCAGTTTGCTGGGTGGGGGGCAATGTGTAGCCTGCATACTGTAATGAAACTGTAAACTGCTCAGAGACTACTTGAAGTAGTATGGGGCAGTATATAAGCAGAACACTTTGCTTTTTATTAATTTTTAAAATTATAGCTACTGCACTCCTGGGGTAGTGCAGTATACTTTATACTTCCTGGGGTAGGAACTGGCAAGCCACCCCAGTATCCCTGCCAAGAAAATTCCGTGGACAGAAACAAAAGGCTAAAAGATATGATGCTGGAAGATGAGTCCCTCAGGTCGGAAGGCATCCAACATGCTACTGAGGAAGAGTGGAGGACAAGTACAAGTAGCTCCAGAGCTAATGAAGTGGCTGGGCCAAAGCTAAAAGGACGCTCAGCTGCAGACGTGCCTGGAAGAGAAAGGAAAGTCCCATGCTGCAAATAAATATACTGCATAGGAACCTGGAATGTGAGATCTATGAACCAGGGTAAGCTGGGTGTGGTCAAACGTGAGATGGCAAGAATAAACATTGACATCTTGGGCATCAGTGAACTTAAATGGACAGGAATTGGTGAATTCAGTTCAGATGACTATCACATCTACTACTATGGGCAAGAATCCCATAGAAGAAATGGAGTAGCCCTCATAGTCAACAATAGAGTGGGAAAAACAGTGCTGGGATACAACCTAAAAAATGATAGAATGATTTTGGTACGATTCCAAGGCAGCCCGTTCAATATCACAGTAATCCAAGTTTATGCATCAACTATCAGTGCTGAAGAGTCTGAGATTGACCAATTTTATGAAGACTTACAAGAACTTCTAGAACTCACACCAAAGAAAGATGTTCTTCTCATCATTGGGGATTGGAATGCTAAAGTAGGGAGTCAAGTGATAAAAGGAATAACTGGCAAGTTTGGCCTTGGAGTTCCAAATGAAGCAGGGCAAAAGCTAATTGAGTTTTGTCAAGAGAACAAGCTGGTCATTGCAAACACTCTTTTCCAACACCATAAAAGGTGACTCTACACATGGACATCATCAGATGGACAATACCGGAATCAGATTGACTATGTTCTCTGCAGCCAAAGATAGAGGAGCTCTATACAGTCAGCAAAAACAAGACCTGGTGCTGACTGTGGCTCAGATCATCAGCTTCTTATTTCAAAATTCAAACTTAAACTGAAGAAAATAGGGAAGACCACTGGGCCAGTCAGGTATAATCTAAATCATATCCCTTATGAATACACAGTGGAAGTCAAGAATAGATTTAAGAAACTAGATTTGGTGGACAGAACATCTGAAGAACTATGGATGGAGGCTTGTAACATTGTACAGGAGGCTGCAATGAAAAGTATTCCAAAGAAAAGAAAATGCAAGAAAGCAAAGTGGTTGTCCAACGTGGCCCTACAAATAGCAGAGGAGAGAAGGGACGCAAAATACAAGGGAGAAAGGGAAAGATACAGAAAATTGAATGCAGACTTCCAAAGAATAGTGAGGAGAGACAGGACGGCCTTCTTGAACAAACAGTGCAAAGAAATAGAGGAAAACAACAGAAAAGGAAAAACCAGAGATCTATTCAGGAAAATTGGATATATTAAAGGGGCATTTCGTGCAAAGATGGATATGATGATAAATGACAAAAATGGTAGGGACCTAATTGAAGCAGAAGAGATCAAGAAGAGATGGCAAGAATATACAGAGGAATTATATCAGAAAGATCTGGATGTTCCTGATAACCAAGAGAGCGTAGTTGCTGACCTGGAGCCAGACATCCTGGAAAGTGAAGTCAAGTGGGCCTTAGAAAGCATTGCAAACAACAAGGCCAGTGGACGTGACAGCATTCCAAGTGAACTCTTTAAAACCTTAAAAGAGGATGCTGTAAAGGTGCTGCACACGATATGCCAGCAAATTTGGAAAATTCAGCAGTGGTCAGAGGACTGGAAAAGATCGGTCTATATCCCAAGCCCAAAGAAAGGCAACACCAAAGAATGTTCCAACTATCGCACAATTGCACTCATTTCACACGCTAGCAAGGTTATGCTCATAATTCTACAAGGCAGGCTTCAGCAGTATGTGGAAAGAGAACTTCCAGAAGTGCAAGCTGGTTTTCGAAGGGGCAGAGGAACTAGAGATCAAATCGCCAACATGCGCTGGATTATGGAGAAAGCCAGAGAGTTCCAGAAAAACATCTACTTCTGCTTCATCGATTATGCCAAAGTCTTTGACTGTGTGGACCACAACAAACTATGGCAAGTCCTTAAAGGAATGGGAGTGCCTGACCACCTTATCTGTCTCTTAAGAAATCTATATGTGGGACAAGCAGCAACCATCAGAACTGGATCAGGAACAACTGACTGGTTTCAAATTGGGAAAGGAGTACGACAAGGCTGTATAATGTCACCTTGCCTATTTAACTTATATGCAGAGTACATCATGTGAAAGGCAGGTCTGGATGAATCACAAGCCGGAATTAAGATTGCCGGAAGAAATATCAACAACTGCAGATACGCAGATGATACTACTCTGATAGAAAAAAGTGAGGAGGAATTAAAGAAACTTAATGAGGGTGAAAGAGGAGAGTGAAAAAAATGGTCTGAAGCTCAACATCAAAAAAAATTAAGATCATGGCCACCGGTCCCATCACCTCCTGGCAAATAGAAGGGGAAGAAATGGAGGCAATGACACAGTTTATTTTCTGGGGCTCCTTGAGCACTGCAGATGGGGACTGCAGTAATGAAATCAAAAGACACCTGCTTCTTGGGAGGAAAGCAATGACAAACCTGGGCAGCATCCTAAAGAGCAAAGAGACATCAGTTTGCCAACTAAGGTCAGGATAAGCCAGCTATGGTTTTTCCAGTAGTGATGTATGGAAGTGAGAGCTGGACTATAAAGAAGGCTGATCGGCGCAGAATCGATGCTTTTGAGCTGTGGTGCTGGAGGAGAGGCTTGAGAGTCCCCTGGACTGCAAAGAGATCAAACCTATGCATTCTGAAAGAAATCAACCCCGAATGTTCACTGGAAGGACAGATTTTGAAGCTGAGGCTCCAGTTCTTTGGCCACCTCATGAGAAGAGAGGACTCGTTGGAAAAGTCCCTGATGTTGGGAAAAATCGAAGGCAAAAGGAAAAGAGGACGGCAGAGAATGATATGGTTGAACGGTATCATCGATGCAACCAATATGAATTTGACCAAACTCTGGGAGACAGTGGAAGATAGGAAGGCCTGGCGAGCTCTGGTCCATGGGGTCACGAAGAGTCGGACACAACTGAACGACTGAACAACAACAAAGTTACTGCATTCCAAGACAGACTCAATGTGCAGTCCAGATTTAGTTATGTGCAGCTGCACTGTTTGGAAGAAACTGGCATATTCTTTCCAAAATGCTACACAGCTCCATCTTGAAATTGCAAGAAATGCTGGACAGCAGACAGCTGACTGAGATGAGCTGTGGTATATGAGGAAGCAGAGGTGCCTGGAGGTCAGAAAGACACACCAAGAAGCAGAGATCTTCAGCCTGTGGAAGTAAGTTTTTTCTACAAAGGGGAAGGGCATCCTTATGATCAGCCATCCGCTCACTCACCTTGATAGAAAGGATCTTAAAGTCATTCTCTTGAACTCCCTGCTCCCTCTGGTGGTGAGGAGAATCCAGTAATTTAGTCTAAGTTCCTGTCCCTAGGAACTAAGGATAGCAGTCTCTTTTCAAAATAACTTCAGTCATCAACGTTGGATATTTTGGTACCAGTGCAAAGCCTGTTTCTGAGATGGCTTGTTGCAAATAACATTTCATTATTTTCATTAACTTTTTATACCACTTCATTAGTGCAACCACTATTCAGGGAAGTTCATAACCAGAATAACAAATCAATAACAAACATGAAAAATTATGAAATCAAAAACAGGTACACCACTGGGAAGGTCATTGTGGATAGTCTCCCTGAAGAACAGTGTTGTAAGCTGCCTTCCAAGTGTTAGCAGGGAGAGGGGCAGGGGTAGCTCCACCAGCGGAGTGTCAATGCCGCTACAAAGAAGGCCTGGCTCCTTGCAAAAGACTTCCAGGCCTCTGTTGGAGTGGCGACACCAAGGAGTGTAGCAGATGACGTTGGGAAGGGGCACTCCAACAAATACCAAGGCCCCAAATTGAAGGGCTTTATATGAGAGTGTCAGAATATTGAACCTAATCAATACACAACAGGTAACCAGTGAAGACGAGCTAACATGAGTGATGTGGTCAAATTTGCTCAAACTAGCCACTTGTCTGGTCAACACATTCTGAACACCCTATCTGAGTAAGCTTCAGGGAAATCCCACATAGAAAGCATTACCGCAGTCAATAAGGGAGATGACCAGTGATTGCACAAATGTCCTGAAAGCTCTCTTCTAGGTAGTGGTGGAGTTGGACAATCAGCTTCAGCCATTTAAAGGCAGATCTGGACATGGCTACCATCTCAGATAAGAACTGGGTCCCTAAACGGGATGGCAGCGCCATCCAGTCTAGGGATGATTCCCCTCACAACCTCTCAGAGGGCAGCAAAATCTCAGTCTTGTCCAGTTCCAGCTTGAGCCTATTAGCCTTGGTCCGCTCCCAAGACCAAATCTGGGAGCATCTGGACAACATCCACTGTAGAGGTAGTTGATGAATGTATTCTGATGAATGTATCAGTATCCTGTATGAATGTATCATCAGAATACTGATGATACATTCAATATGTCCTGATGACCACTCCCAGTGGCTTAACACTGATGTAACAGTATGGGGGATAATGACAATGCCTGGGCCGTCCCATAATTAAGGGTCTCTTGGGCCAGCAGCCCCAAGATGGATTCTCTTGATTCAGCCTTTCAAAAAGGATCAGAGCCAGTTCAATGCTGAACACCTGATTCCCAACATCCAAGAGCCTAACCAGGATGAGACTGTAGTTAGGGCTATCAAAAACTAGGGAGAGATCAAGGAGAATCAGCAAGGCAATTTTCCTCCAGGTACATATGTCCAGGTCCGTTTAGCCACCACGTGCTCGATCATCTTGCCGATGAAGGGTATGTTGGTAATTGGATGAAAGTTGTTAAGCGGTCCATCCCCAGATGTGGATGACTTCCGTTTTGGATTTTAGAAAGGCTGCAAATTGATCACTGCTGAAATCACCAAGATGAGGCTGTTGTTCACCAAGGTTGGTGAAGTTGCAAACAACCCAGAAAAGTCCAGTTTTGGTTTGTGGCCTCACCAGTAATCTTCTTATCAAAAGCCTTTCCCACTGATTTTAAGGCAATTGTGTACTTCCTTATCATGGTTCTAACAGGATCCAAATTTTGGTCCAATTGATCTTTCCTCCACTGGCTCTCTAGCTGTCTCCTAGCTAACTTCATGGTTCAGAACTCCTTAGACAGAGAGGGCATTTGGGACCAATTGTGTCAACTATCTGCTCTCCCATCATTGATGAGAACAAGAGTAAAAAGGTATTTATTAGTAGTAACTTGGCATTCATCAGCAGAAGGGTCAGATAGGAGAGCCTGTGCAACTGGTAGCCAAGTCCTTGTCAGGGGACAGAGAGATCAAAGCCCATGGTACCAACTACAAATATCTGACCTGAGTTGTGTAACAGGAAGCAGTGCCCTGCCACCACCACGAGAGTGTACTTTCTCCAACCTGACCCCACCTGGATGTCACTGAAATCCACTGTGCATGCTGCACAGGGAGAAAAAAACCACAGGCTGCACCATGGGATGTTATTGCATTTTTTACAGGGAAAATTAAAAGTGTTTTTGCATTACTTACCAGAATAATATAAAGCATTTAGCCTCTCTTTTCAAGCAGATGCCAATAGACTGGCAGGCATCTAATTAATTCAGCAAGACACATAGCATGTGTGTCTCTAAAACAATCTCAGGTGCTATTGTCCTCCATCGCTATGCCTGACTTAGGACTGCTAATACATCTGAAGATTCTCAGCTAATTGGCAGATGGAGAGGGTCTGTTCAATGCTAAGGCAGATGAGTTAATTAATTATCACTTAAAGACATGTATTACAGCTAGAGAGATGGGTTTTACTTCTCTGGCTCATTCCCAGCAAAATACTAGCGAATTTGAGGTAGGGAGATCAGACACCAATTCTACACAAAATTTCCATCTCCTGGTTCCAGAATGAGACCGCCTTGTACATCATCAATGCACTTTCACCAAGGTTCCCTCTAAAGAGCATGTGCACATCCACATGTCTCTGCCTCTAGTCATGACAGAACCCATGTGACTGAAGAGTCGCACATGTGCAGGGGAGTAAAATTGCACATGTGAGGAATAGAGCTCCACCCAATGGGGCTAAAAATTTAAGGAGATGTTGACTTTCCTCATTCATACTTCTTTGGTAGTCAGACAATACATCTAGTCACAGACAACAGGGCCACCATGTACTGTATCAACCAACAGTGCAGTATGTGTTCATCCGTACTGCTCAGCCTGACTCACTATTTCTGAAACTAGTACATTTGACAAGAGATCTTCCTGTAGGCAACACATTTAGCAGTGTCTCCGAACTTCCTGGTGTATTTGCTGAGCTTAACCGCTTCCTTCATGCACAAGTGGGAGCTCCACTGAAAGATTTGCTATTTACCAATGAGAAAAAAGGGACTACCATCTATTAATGTTTTCACGTTGGCCATCAATATGTAATGTCATGTCTGTAGCAGGTTAGGTCTTGCACAAAATTTGGAAGGGGGTCTTTCCAGTCCCTTGGAATAAAGGCTATTTATATGTGTTCCCTTATTTCCCAGGGGTACCCTAAAGTCACAGTTCTTCTCCATCGTGACCAAGCACAAGCAATCCTGATTATCCCCTGGTAGTCGCGATTTCCAGCACTTCTTCAGCTGTCCAGATTTTATTTCTTCCACCTATCAACATTCTCAGACATTGTTTCTCAATGCAAGGGATAGATCTGCCATCTAGACCTCCACATTCTGTGCTTGACTGCGTGGAGACTCAGGAGAATCTGCTTGTAATCCTTATTTCACTTCAATTTTTTTGACATTTCAGAAGCCTTCAAAAGTATCTTGCCAACACAAATGATTATTCTAACTTGCCTTTGCAAGAGAGAATAATTTGTTGCCAGATGCAACATATTCTTCAGTCTACTCAAAAAACATGACTTGAAATTCTCTGCTTGGAAACCACCTCATCTAAACTGTGATTTACAAGCAAATTCCAGCATTCTGCTGAGAAATCTATGCTTTAATCACAATGCGAATTCCTGGGTTCTTTTACCAAAACCGAATTCTTCGAAGGCAAAGTAATTTATAAGGAAGTTTTATTTCTAAACAGAATGACAAATTAAAATAGATTTAAAATGCAAGCATATTTTCCCTAAAAAGAAAAATCACTATTCTTTTTTTTTTTAATTTTTTTTTTATTATTATTATAAATTTAATTACATACAATCAACATAAGAAATGAGGATAAAAAAAAAATGCAACAAACAATATAAGTGCACCCCCATCCCACGGGTCCATCCATGTGTTGTTCGTTGCTCCATCTTCTATTCTTCTAGTAGTCTTCTTAAAGTTCTCTTCTCCAGAATTGTTGTGAGATATTCGTGGACTCTTTCCCTTTTCCTTCAACTAATACATAATTTAAAAATTTACCCCAAATATCGTAGAAGATGTCTTTCTTCATTTCTCCTCGTTTCACCTTTAAACTGCAGGACAACTTATCATTTATAGCTATATCCCAAAGTTCATTATACCAATCATCCATCTTAAATTCTAATTTTGACTTCCAATTTTTTGCTATGATTAATCTAGCAGCTGTCATAAAATTTGCTATTAATTCCTTTGTTGTAACATCATAGTCTTTGCTTGTTAACAATGATAGTAATGCTATCTCTGGATTACAATCTATATCTATCTTAATCGTATTACTTAGCTCTAAAAACACTTTTTTCCAGAACCTTTGGACTATTTCACATTCCCACCAAAGATGCATATAAGTACCAAGCTCTTTTTCACATTTCCAACATAATTTGGAATAACCAGAATTCATTCTATTTAGTCTGACTGGGGTTAAATACCATCTGGAGACCAATTTAAAGTAGTTTTCTTTTATCCTGACCGATAATGATCTCAAAATTCTCATGTTCCAAATTTTCTTCCAGTCTTCTTTCTCTATTGGTACATTAAGATCTTGGTTCCAGACTTCTCTCAAGGTATTTAACTCCTTCATTTCTAATGAGTCACCTAGTATTTTATATATTTTACGTGTTATTCCTTTCTCTAGATTTTCCTGATGAGACTCAAGCAGTAATAAGAAATGTTCAAATTTTGTGCACTCTCTAATTTGATTATTTCTTTTTCCCCAGTCCTTAGTCCATTTTCCTAGTTGAATATAATTTAACCATGTTAAGTCACTGGGTTGCAAAATATTTTTTATATCATGAGTTGTTTTAATCTTAAGCATCCAATCCTTTAGTCTAGCTATTTTCTTAATTTTAAATAACTCCAGATATTGCTTCAAATTGACTGGGAAACTTTCCAAATCAGTAACTAAAGCCAGTGGGGATCCCTTCGGAGTAATCTGTCCTAATTCTTTTCTGAAGTCCATGGCTATTCTAAATAATTGTAAACTCTAGCTTAACAAGGAATCATCTTGAAACAATGCAATGCCAGGCAAGGAAG
This sequence comes from Phrynocephalus versicolor, assembly GCA_023846285.1. NCBI lineage: Eukaryota > Metazoa > Chordata > Lepidosauria > Squamata > Agamidae > Phrynocephalus > Phrynocephalus versicolor. Next base: position 12,454 of record JAHTLZ010000819.1, read on the forward strand.
AATAATGGAGATTCTTCTCTCTGTGTCCTGAAAAGGACTTCTTGCTATCCCATCCACGTGATCCTGAAATGCATCAGAGTCCAAGCTTCCAGAAAAGTATATTTTGACTAACTAACACATTCCATAGATAAAGTCTACTGCAGATTGAAATCTATGCTGCTAATATGAGACTAAGAAAATGACTTTATGTCCCATCACCCCTAATTTCCTTACATCCTCCATTAAAGTTTCCTAGTTGCTATTTCTGCCTCTTGACTAATACGCCCTGCGGACACTCTCTTGTCAAGGACTCTCTTGTTTGGGGATTTCTTCATAGTCTGAGAAATGTGCTCCCAGACATGCTCCTGCCTCTCCTGTCCAAGTTGTTTTCTGCCATTTTGTCACAACTCACCAAAAAGTTGAGTTATTTGCTCTCTGAGATCTTATTTATTTATTTAAAGCATTTATATGCACCCTTTCTCCAAAAGGATTCAAGGCAGGTTACAGTATTAAAATAATCGCTGCCATATGAAACAGCCTTCCTATTAACAGTAACGTTTGCTAGATAGGCGACTGGATGCATCCCTTTCCTTTCTGTTTGGATAAGTTCATTCTTCTGACATTCCACAGAAGTAAAAAGGGGATTGAGCCATGTGACCAGAAAAACAACTGCAAAACTAGGCTAGATGATACATTTATAGGTCACTAATAAAACAAAAAAATGCAAGCTGAGCTTTCGATAGCTAGCCATCTTTATCAAAGCATTGTTTTATTAGTGACCTATAAAGGTATCACCTAGCCTAGTTCTTCAGACATATTTTTTTTTTGGCTGAAGATAGTTTCCTTATTCCTCATTACCCAAGATATTGTCTTCCCTTTTTTCTATCCATAATCTTCTCCCCCTCTAGAATGCACTTTGCAAATATAAATCTGAGGGTTCATAAAGGTATCATCTTGTGCACGCCCCTACACGGAACTTACAGTTTATACCTGACAGCCCTAGCAGCTTTAAAGCAGAAAACGTGAGTTGTCAAAAGATAAATAACCCAATGGGCTCAAAAAAAGGACAATCATCTATAGGTTTATATGTGACCCAAGGCCAACAAAGGAGGAACTCAATAGCAGAAACAGAGCAACACATGGATCTGAAAGAATTCTTGATATCAATGGACAAGAGGATAAGTGATAGATTTACATCAATGGAAGAAAATTTCAAAACCATGGAAGAGAATTTTAAATCGATTGAGGGAAAAATAGAAGGAATGGCTCAAAAGGTAGAGAAGAATGCCCTTTTAATAACAGAATTGACAAGTCAAATTAATGGAATTACATGTAAAAATCAAGAGTTGGAAAAAAACATTCAGGAGGTGAAGATAGTAAACGATAAACAAGAAGAGGCAATTAAAAAGACGCAACATGAACAAAAGGACATTAAAAAAGAACAAGAAAAATTTAGAGATGACTTACAAAAGATGAAAAACCTGCAGGAACAAATCCTAGATGCAACTGCTGTTCTTGAAATGCGGCAAAAGGAGATGATATTAAGGCTGAAAGGAATACCAGAGAGTCAAGGAGAAGATCTTTATGGTAAAGTTAAAAATGAACTGGCTTCCTGGCTGGGAGTAGAAGAAAACAGCCTGATTCCTGATATAGATAAAGTTTACAGACTGAGATCTAAGAATAATATGAAGAAGAAGGGATCTGATGATTGCCTCCTACATTTGAATTCAAGACTCTTGAAGGATAAGATGTTGTTTAAGAACAGAGCAGATCCATGGAAAATAGAGAATAACCTGATCGAGATTCTGAGAGAAGTTCCCAGCCGTATATTAAGGAAGAGAGAAAACTATAAGTTCATGACTTCAGCCCTCAAGAAGAATAAAATCCCATTTAGGTGGGAAACGCCAGAAGGTTTGACGTTTAAATATAAAGATAAGAAAAGGACATTTAGATCGGTGGAAGAGACTGGAATATTTTGGAGGAAGTATGAAGTAGAACTCTGCGGCGAGAAAAGAGGAAGACTGTGAAAGATGGAGCCAACTGTATAAAGTTAGCATTACCTCCTGCCCAACCCTTAAGATGAGATAATTTTCCTAGTATTTCTGCTAGTATTGCTTTTTATTATTTCTATCAACACTTATTTTTCTTTTTTCTCTTTGTTCTCTATACCTGTGTGGAATAATAAAGAAAAGGTTAATTCTTAGTTATTGTCAGATATCGTTTGGGAATATCTGAGGAACCTTAGAGAATAAGAGGAAAATCAAAATGGTTAATAGTTTAAAAGGTATGACCTGGAATGTGAATGGAATGAACAGTAAATTGAAGAGGAATAAAGTTGAGCATGTGCTCAAAAAAGGGAAATGGGATTTCATGGTTTTACAGGAAACCCATGTAAAAAGTGATCATAGTAAAATTTTAGAAAATTCAAGACTGGGAGTTACCTTCATAGCATCAGCAACAGTAAAAAAGAATGGAATAGTTATGTATGTTAGACCAGAATTAAGACCCGAATTGATTTTTAAAGATGAGGAGGGAAGGTTATTAGGTGTGGAAATATCTGTAAATAATGATAAGATCTTGATAGTAGGGCTTTATGCTCCTAATAATAAAAAAAGTGAGTTTTACCGGAAAGTGGGGAATTCATTAAGGGAACATATGGATCAAAAGATAATGCTTTTGGGCGACCTTAATGGAGTGGTATCGATGGATTTGGATAGGACGGACAAGATAAGAGTAACAAACTCGGGGAAATTACCACTTACCTTCTTTGAAATGGTGGAAGATATGAATTTATTTGATGCGTGGAGAGTTAAAAATCCGAATATAAAAGAAATAACGTACTTTTCAGAGGTACATAAATCAGGTGGTAGAATTGACAGTATTTGGATTTCTCAAGATCTAATTCTTAATTTAGAGAAAGCCGAAATTCAAGAGAGAACCCTGTCAGATCATAATCCGGTTGCCATTTATCTACAAGTTCAAAAAAGGGTAAAAGGTAGATGGAGATTAAATGATGATATCTGGAAGATGGATGAAACAATAATTGAGATTAAGAACCAGATGAAAGAATTTTTTCAAATAAACAATACGGCTACTGTTAATAAGAATATAATTTGGGAAACCAGTAAGGCATATATGAGGGGGTTAGGGATACAGGTAATGGCTAAAATAAAGAAAGATAGAGAAAAGAATATAACGGAAATAACAAAAAGAATTAGAGACCTAGAAAAGAAATTAATCCTAAAGCCTGAGGACTCTGATCTACTGAGGGATATAAAGATTTTAAGAAACCACCTGTCAAGTCTGATTGAACATGAGGTTGAGAAGAAAATAAAATGGACTAAACAAAGATTTTTCGAATATGCTAATAAACCTGGAAAAATGTTAGCGTGGTTAACCAAGGAAAAACAAAAAGAGAGGATTATAACGGAGATAGAAGATCAAGAAGAGATAATAACAGACCCAGAAAAAATTAAAGAAAAATTTGTGAAATTTTACAGTGAGTTATATAAATCTGAGAAAACAGATATAGAGGAAATAAAAAGATATTTAGAAAGTAAATCACTGCCTAAAATGGAGGAAATAGATATCGAATACCTAAATACGGATATAAATGATGAAGAAATCTTAGAAGTAATTAAAAATTTAAAGATGGGGAAAGCTCCGGGCCCGGACGGGATAACGGTAGCTTATTATAAAAACTTACAAAGCGAGATTCTGCCATACTTAAAAGAGATCATAAATAATGTAATGAAAGAAGGTGTAATGCCAGAATCATGGAAAGATGCATTAATCTCGGTTATCCCGAAGCAAGGGGCAGACTTAAGACAAGTTAAAAATTACAGACCCATATCTTTACTGAATATAGATTATAAGATCTTCACAGGGGTAATTGCAAATAGACTGAAAAAAGTTCTGACCAGAATCATTGGAAAGGAGCAAGCCGGATTCATCCCAGGTCGATTTATGAAAGAAAATATAAGAACAGTAATAAATATAATAGAATATGCGGAGTTGAATCCAAGTAAGGAACTATCTTTGTTGCTAATTGATGCTGAAAAAGCATTTGATTTAGTTGATTGGAAATTCTTAAATTATGTAATAGAGGAACTAAAAATGGGGGAAAAAATAAAAAATGGGATTAGAGCTATATACTCTACCCAAAAGGCTAAATTGATTATAAACAAGGAAATTACAAAGGAAATCTCAATTGAGAGGGGCACCAGGCAAGGTTGCCCTCTCTCACCGTTGATATTCGTCCTGCTGCTGGAGATTCTTTTGAGAGCTTTAAGAGAAAACAATAAGATAGAGGGAGTTAAAGTTAATGGAATAAAGTATGTACTCAGAGCATTTGCCGATGACGTAATAATATTTACAGAAAAACCCCTTATGTGCATAAACGAAATTTTTAAAGAACTGAACCAGTATGGGAACATTTCCGGTTTCAAATTAAATAAAGCAAAATCAAATTTGATAACTAAAAATATGAATAATAAAAACCAAAAAGAATTGGAAAATAAGATAGGGGTGAAAATAGTATCAAAAGTAAAATATTTGGGAGTGTGGATCTCCAGCAGTAACACAAATTTGTTCAAAGATAATTATATTAATAATTGGAGGGAACTAAAAAATAAAATGAAGAAATGGGAAAAGTTAAATTTATCAATTTGGGGAAGGGTAGCTTTAATTAAGATGTCAATTTTGCCCAAGATGGTGTTCTTGTTTTCGGTTTTACCCATTATCATAGGAACTAGGTGTTTCAAAGAATGGCACAAAGATTTAGCAGATTTTATTTGGCAGGGCAGAAAGGCCCGAATAAAATTAGAATTAATGATGAGACCTAAAGATATAGGAGGATTTGCCCTCCCAAATTTTCAAAAATATTATGAAGCAGCGGCCTGGACATGGATAAAAGAATGGATAAAATTAGAAAACAGGGAATTGTTAAATTTGGAGGGGTGGGATAAAATTTATGGATGGCACGCTTATTTATTTTATGAAAAAGCCCGATTACACAAAAACTTCAATAATCATATTATTAGGAAAGCACTTTTGGAGGTCTGGTTAAGAACAAAAAATAAAGTTATAAATAAGACCCCATGGTGGATTTCCCCCCATGAAGCTACCTCAATATTTAATAATAATATCAATAGGGATTTTGTGAGATATGAAGATCTGGTTCAAGCAAGATCGGATAATCCTATTCTCAAGAACTTCCAGGAAATTAGGGAAAAAAATCTTAATTGGCTTGAATATCAACAGATTCAGTGTACATTTAAAAAAGACAAAGATAAAGTTGGATTTGTGAAAGAAATATCTATTTTCGAGAAGAAATTTTTAAAGCAAGAGAAAAAAAATATATCTATAATGTATAACTTACTGCAAAATAACTCTGTGGATAAACAAATAAAGTTTAAATCAGTCCAAAAATGGGAAAATGATTTTGGTTATCAATTAGATGAAAAAGAATGGATGAGAGCATGGTTATCGACAACTAAATTTACATCTTGTATATTGGTAAGAGAAAATTTATGGAAGATGCTACATCGATGGTACCTTCCGCCACAACGTCTAGCTAAAATGAAAAGATCAAATGATAACTTTTGTTGGAAATGTGCAGGATCTGTAGGGACACAATTCCACATGTGGTGGACGTGCCCCGTAATCGAAAGCTATTGGAGTATGGTACATAAGGAATTGCAAAAAATAACCAAAACTTCATTCAAGAAAAGACCAGAGTTATTTTTATTGAACATAATAAACACAGAATTCCCGAACGATAGAAAAAATCTTTTGTTGTATGCGATTACGGCTGCTAGGGTACAATTAGCAAAATACTGGAAAACACCACAAGTCCCATCTAGGGATGAATGGCTAATGAAGTTATGTGAATACCTGGATCTTGCTAAGATGACCTGTAAAATAAAAGAGAAAAATAATGATAAGTTAAGAGAAGAATGGAATTACTTAAACAAATATTTAGCAAATTTAGGGAAGAATAGTATATGGCTGTGTTTGGATTAACTCATAACTAGTTTTGTGTATAGATGAATTGTACTGAAGATTAGAATTGAATAGTAAATATTTGGGTATTAATTTAAGATTTAATGGTAATTTACAATAGGAATTTAAAAAGTGTGGATTTCTCCGGCGGATGCTATATTTTATCTCAATGTGTGTACTTATTTGTATTCTTGTCTTTTTTTTTTCTTTCTTTTCCTTTTCTTTTCTTCGTTTTTTTTTTTTTATTCTGGGTAGGTTTGTATTGTTAACTCTAGGTGTATTGTTTAGTGTATATGTTATGTTTTCTGATTACTGACTAATAAAAATTTAATTTAAAAAAAAAAAGAATGCACTTTGCACATTTTGGATTTTTTTTTTTTGAACTCCATCGCAGGATCCAGTTATCTACCTGCGTCT